>JAUMHD010003999.1:0-83373 GCA_032359135.1 Ulvella scutata
CCTTCATTAGTGGGCTTTGTTGTCTGATCAATCATGCATTTGCATTGTCCCCGCGTCCTTGTCGATGTAATTACTTCTACTCAGAGCTCGTGACACAAACACGCACCGTGGATAGCAGTGCTTCCATGCGCACCCAGAACAATCCCGACAGCTGCATGAGTTGGCCGAGTTGAGAGCAGCAAGGGCACGCAACATAAACGCAGTTGCCAGGCTTCTAAACCTATTGAATTGGGAATGTATGTAGCGCATTTACAAACCGGAAAGGTAGTAAATAGGCATGAACCCAAATAGCCAGGGAATGCATGTAGCGTATCTTGGCGTACGCACATTTTAGTGGAAATTGTGGAGCGGACGAAATTCGAGTGAAGTGGATGCTTTGTGTTAGTTGCTTTTGGCTATTTGGGTTCATGCCTATTCAATACTTTTCCGGTTTGTAAAAGGGGAGCGGACGAAAAGTATCTGATTGTGGGTACGCATGCTGCACCGCTGATCCAGGTCGACAGCGACACTTCTGACAAAGGACGCTTCCTGAATCATACTCTTGAGTTACATTGTGTATGGGCGGGGGCGTCGTGTGATCTGCGGCATGGGCGGTTGCACAAGACCAGGAGCCATACGCACGGAGGTGCATCGTACCTGCTCACGCATGCAAGTTATTTGCCACCCTCAAACTCCTTAAGTGATCTACTGTTGGTGTTCAGGGCTTCGAGGTTCGTGTGGGGCTTCAGATTGCCATGGTTGTGCCCACGTGGTGTGTTACCTTGCAGAGAGCCAGGCCAGTGCTGCGCGCGCATGGCGGTCCTCGCTAGTCCCCACACGCTTCGATAGATCCTTGGCATTCCCGGATGACAGCATGGGCAATTGGTAGCCACATCAATGGAACCTGCGCTGCAGAATGCGAGCTAAACTATTCGTGGGAAACCTGAACTATGAGACATCCGTCGAACACTTAGCGGCAGTCTTCCAGCCTTTTCAAGGATATTTGCACACGAAGGTACGCTCGCGTGGTGCGGATGTCAGTCAGAACAGGCGTTCCTGTAGACAACGTGTCTGCTGTGCAACCTCCGGATGCGCTTTTTCTGAATAGCTCGTTTATACAGACGTCATATGCCGACCAAGGTTCATGTTGCATTTGTCCAAATACTGACATGTTACATGCTACAATAAACACCTTGCGTGGTCGTTGGATCTTGAGGATCTTTTAAGTCCAGGATATTAGTCGATACTATGGATACTCATGAGTGATCAATCACATCGGTTTCGCAGGCCCGCTGAGGCCCATGAGCCCCATATAACGATCACCATACAAGTTCATGTGCATTTGAGCAGGCTGGTTGCGCAGCGAGGTCTGTACTGCAGATATGCTACGAGCGCCATACTGGCAAGCCGCTGGGGTATGCGGTGGTTCACTTCGACAACCCAGCAGCGGCACAGTACGCCATAGACATGCTGCACAACGTAAAAGTGGACGGCCGCCACATAGTGGTGGCACCTTACCGCCCCCGGGTCACGAACGCATCCGCTTCTGGAGCCGCACCTGGGCCACCATCAGCTCCCGCCGCGAATGAGGCGGTGGCGCTGGTGATGGACTTGAATAAGAACGCGACCTGGATGTATGGGTTTCCCTGGTCTCGTGCCTACCATGTTTGTGTGTAATGCGGCTGCCAACTTTGCTGGACAGTGTTGGAAGTGTTGCATCGCCGCCACATGTTGCCTGAGCAAATCTTGGCTTGCGGTGCAGGGATCTGAAGGACATTCTGTCGCAGCGTAGCAAGGTTCTGTTCGTTGAAGAGCCACGAACGCTCCGCGCTGCTTTCGTTCACTTCGCTTCGGAGGCGGATTTAGAGCAGGCACAGGCGACGTTCCGCAACACGTCCGTGCTCGGCAGCGAGGTCGATGTGGTGCCGGTCAGTCTCCCCATCTGCCAACGTATGTCTTGTCTGCAATGTCTATCTCCTTTGCATGCTCTCTGTGCGCTCAATGTGCCCCCCCAGTGTTTTAGGGCTCGGTGCGGTTACATCTAGATTTATATTCTCTGTCTGAGGTACATTGATATGAGCCAGTATTATGGATTGCCAATGCAAGGTAAATATATACATGCTTCGTCCTTGCATATAGCAATAATTAGGATATGTTGAGAGCGTTTCTCGACTATCAAACAATTCCGGTAGATCGAGCCTTCGGTGTGATCCCGGTTGGGGCGTGCCTGTGGTATTGTCCTGAATCATGTTCTTCTGGGTTCCAGAGGTACCACCTGAGGGCACCTACACTGCAGATCGGCATGGACAGCGTTCTGATGAGCTCAGACCAAGACGACGGCCGCAGGCCGCCGCAGCAGCGCCCACACGAGGTCATGGGGCATGGCCCACAGCGCAGCCAGCATGGCCTCCCCCCACTCTCGCCACAACCCATGGTGCCCGTAACATACGTCTCTCAAGGAGGCCCCCCGATCGGCGCCCCGTACATGCACATGGATCAGCCATACCAGGGCCTGAGGCCGGCGATGTGGCAGGGCCAGGCCATGCCGCAGTTCACACCTGAGTTCACAGTGCCGACAATGCCGATGTCCGGGCACATGGCGGCAGCACAGGCCAGCACTGGGGGTTTCATGCCCCCCACAGGCATGCAGATGCAGCCCCATCCTGTGGGGATGGGGGGGGGCTCCCCTGCTCAGCCCTCGGCTAGCCATGCGGGGGGCTCTGATGTGGAGGGCACTGGGGGCATGCAGCAGTACCCAGTAACATCAGGGCAGTTCGCAACCTCGCAGGCCGCAGTGATGCCCCCTGCAGCCGCTCTGGCAGCAGGAGCGCAGCACAGCACAACATCGGAAGGCCTGTCCAGCAGCGGCTCTGCAAACCTCTCGCCCGATCTGCATAACCTTGTCAGGCAGCTGGCCATGCATCAGTTGGGGGGACACCAGAATATGCCGGCGCCAGACGACCGGTAGCTGCGGTTTATCGTGTTCGGTGCTGTCATCGAACTCTTGTGGCGGCTGGTTGGTCTGCTTGGCTGGCATGCACCCCTGCCATCTCTTCAGATGAATTGCCCAGCGTCGCTGTGCAGCGCATGCGTCAAGGGTGGCACCAAACTGGTGTGTGTGGGGTTTCTAGTGATTCCAATAGCGTCCAGTATCCGCCCGTCCCCATTGAGTGGCCAGCAGGGTGCAGGGGGGAGGGGTGGCGGCTGCACATGCAGAGTGATTGATGCGTCATCGTGACAGCATGTCTGATGTTGCTGCTACTGCGCTCCCCCATCTGAGCACCGAATTCAGGGTAGGCGAGGTGTGGGGCAAGGCTTTGTGGCTGGGCAGCTTGTGAGAGCACTCCCCTGCTGCCCCGCACCTCCGCACATGATGGCCACCCTTCATGCGCGAAGGCCGGTCGCGCCGCCTGCTGCTTATACTACGTCCAATCGTGCTTCCAACATCGTGTTGTGTTCTAGGGAAGAGGGGCAGGGGTGGGAGTGCCAGCGGTACTGGAGGTTGAGATATTGCAGGCGCTTTGAGACCATCTTAGTTAATGCATGTGAATAGAAGGGAGCTGGTGAGCGAGACCAGATCTGGAGTGAGCGGCCAGATCTGACGTTGGTTGTTTGGAAGCTGTAGGTACAGTCTAAATTTGGTAGGCAGCAGGCTTCGACGGTTCAAGTTGATCCCGCCTCCCCTTGGGCACCTCTATGCAGCCCTCCATTCGTTCTACATAGTGATAGATGCTTATGTTGTGTGACAGGGGCTGTGCCGCTGCAACCCCCAGCTGCTTGTCACTGCGAATGCACGTGTCAATGCAGCTATTGCCGCTTTGGCTTTGCTGCACGTTGGCGCTTTGCTGCACGTTGGCGGCATGCAGTTTTCTGTGTGCCGGCGCCTTTCTGCATTGTTCTGGGCTGGCGCTAGTCTTCCCGTGTGGTGTACTCTTGGACTTGAAATCAGTGTATACTCGGATGTGGATTATATTAGATCGAGCCCAGCAGAGATGGTCAATGTCTGCATTCGGCCGCGGGGAGAGTGTGAATTTG
Source organism: Ulvella scutata (assembly GCA_032359135.1). Classification (NCBI taxonomy): domain Eukaryota; kingdom Viridiplantae; phylum Chlorophyta; class Ulvophyceae; order Ulvales; family Ulvellaceae; genus Ulvella; species Ulvella scutata. The sequence goes on from JAUMHD010003999.1 coordinate 4,015, forward strand.
CCTTATCTGCACAGCAACCTATGGTGACAGCAATTCGGTGCCCGTTGGCTTGTTCTTGAGCCCGCGTTGTCTTCGGTCGAGGCAGGCACTGGCATAGTGCTGGCCCGCAGCATGTGTGTTGCAGTTCTAGTAGCGCTGCACAAGGTGCAGCTCCTGTATATTCCAGGTGATACATGGGCCCAAGTCGAGCTTTGGGCGTGTTGAATGCCAATGGTGCTGGACATAGGATACATGTACCAGCCTAGCAGCTGAACAGTGATGCTGTCCGGCGTTGCTCTTGTGTGCCTGGGTTGACTGCCTTCAGGGCTCTCTAACCACCCGGCAGGTTGGAAGCAGGCTCTAGAGAGGAAGTGATGGAGGCTCGGGAACAGGTACTTGAATGCATGGAGCTGAGACAGCCAGCTACTGAACGGTTTCGGATCATGCCCGCTTAAGCACTGTGTAAGATGTTCAATGTATAGTTTTGCCACTCTCCTCGATGGGCTGGCGTCCGAAAATGATAACCGAACTTGAGACCTAATTTCTTGGCTGTACGTCTGTAACTTTCACACATTTTTTGGCTGCCCATTTCTTGGATATACATGAAGACACATAGTTGAATTCTCGTTGTACTCGCCGCCGAGCTATAGGCTAACATACTTTTAGTCTGTATCTAGAGAGCATAGCGCGCCTGTCCCTGTGCGACGTGCCAGTTGCCGTAGCATACGCAGGACACCCCAGTACATGAGTATGCTACGAGGGACTGCGTCACACGAGGCAGGCTGTACAGACTTGAAGTCAACATGAAGCAGATTCCAGGATAGCTGAATGGGCTGAACAGTTTGGTGGGCGAACATAGACAATTCAAGCTGTTGGAACGGTTGATATGGCTGCCACTCACTTGTTTCAACGAGGAACATTGTTTCAATCAAAGGTATGCAGTGATTTAATTGTTATGGGAGCTGCCATCCTCCACCTGCTGGAGTTGCTGGAGTCACCACTTGCTCAGATCTTCCCTGTTCTGCAGATATGGTTTGCCGCGTTTTATGGCAGCATGGGCTGTTTAATGCCGTATTTCAATATGCTTCTTGCGCACATGGGGTACGAGGCCAGGCAGATAGGGATTGTGTCAGTCTGCAGACCGCTGGTGAGTGCTGTGAGTGGGACACTGCTATCTAGCCTGGCTGATGGCCTATCAGCCCATCGCAAAGTGTTCCTTTTCACCCTGGCGCTCTCTATGATGGTGCGTCCAGTTATCATCAGATTGATGCAGCTGGTGCTCCACGAAGTGAGAGTTGTGTACAGCCTGACAGTTCCATCATGCAGGCTCGATGCAGTCTGGGCGTTCTTGCAACTCCGTTTGCGTATCTAGTTTGTTTGATTTTTGTGATGGAGATCGTGAACGGGCCCGTGACTGCTCTCAGTGACACCGCAGTGCTGGCAGTCTCGAAGCAACATGGCGATTATGGGACCTGCAGGTTCTGGGCATGCGTTGCACATAATATAGCTGGCATGGCTTCGAGCTTAGCTATGGGGATTGTTGGAGACTCCGCGGCGTTTGTAGGCTATGGTGCTGGAGCAGGACTCGCTTTCTCAGCTGCTTGGTACCTAGATTTTGACAAGGTACGGGCATCCCAATGCACGTTCATTGGACAGTTTGCTTGGATATGTGTCCTTTTTTTATGCCGTGGTTTTATGATGCCGTGTGCACAGAGATCGGTCTTGTACACAAGTCGCGATGATGCTCTGGTGACACATGATTCCCTGTACAAGGCCCAGCCGAGAAATGTTATCCTGGCACTATGAGTGACCTTCAGACTGTGAAAGTAACAGCTTCCTATGTGACCGCATGCACAGTGAGCATGGTGGGGTTGGCGGGGAGGGGGTGCAGACACCTCAACCCTACAAAATGCCAACCATGTCTCTTGAATGCATGGTGTGTCATTTGGACCGTGCACCTGCAATCGCACATCCCAACTTAGCTCCCAGATTCAGGTAGCCCATCTGCCACTCTTTCGGAAGACATGGGCTCTGCCGCCGGGACCACTGGCCGCTGTGTGTGACTGCCATGACTACTGGTTGCACTGTGGGGTTTACTATGTTGACGTGGCGGTGGCACTGTGTGCAGTCCTTTCTGTTTTAAATAGTTGTAAGGCTTCCTCGGTGGGATGCCCTGACCCTGCTGGTAAGCATGCGCAGTGTCCTCTCTTGCGGCGCGTGATGTGAATTATTTTGACCCTGTCTCTGTGGGTAAATATAGAGTCGCTTGGGTTCTTAATCCATCTTTGTTCGTGCTTGAGTGTGAGGCTGGTGTCTGTGTTGCGGTTTACTCTGTCATTGCCACTTGTGTCCACCTGGTTGGTGCTGTTGTTGCTGACGACCCTGTCCCTGTTGGCGACTCTATGTGTTCCTGTGTCATCGTGTGGCGTTCTCTGCAGCCTTTGTCCTTGTCTCCCTGGTCCTGTGTGGCCCGTGGGTCTATATCCTTGTCCCATTCCTTCTGGGGTGCTGAGGCTCAAGCCCTCCTTTGGTATGGTGTGGTTCCCGATTAGCTTTTTTCTTGCTGAGGGATAAACGAGGTTTTTTTCGTATTGTCATCTATTTAATGAAACAAAATCTGTTTCAACCCGAGAACGAAGTCCAGGAAAGAACCCAGCCTGACGCAGCATGCATGAAGAAAAACAAAGCCAACACTTTAGTTGAATAGCAACAAGTAATTGAATGTTGTAACCCTCTGGCCTGGCTGAATATGGATCGTCGCCTGCAGGTGGATGCGCGTGGGCATGCAGAAGCTGCTGCTCCGACACCCTCGCAGCAAGCTTGCTTCAGCATGCCCCAGGAACCGCCGTCTGACGCGTCCAGCGCCCTTGCAGTCCATGTCGCAATAGATTGCGGCGATGCTCAGGACGCCTGGGAGCCCCTGCTTCCCCCTGAGCCACCCTCTGTTGCAGTGCTGCGCGACTGGGAGGACAGGGGAGGAGATGCGGTGCCCGGGTACACCAGCGGGGGTGACGAGGCCCCCCACACCCCCCTTCTAATGCCACCCAAGCCAGTGACGTTCTTGCAGAAACTTTTCAAGGCACGTTGTTGCTTTTGCTGCTACTGCTGCTGAAGCAACTGAGGTAGACTTGTGATGTAGACCTGCGCAAGGCACGCTGTGCTGTGTGTGTTATGTGCACTTGTTTGAACACATGCGTGCCACTGCAGCATGCGTGACTGCATGCATGGCCGCACGCACCTCTTAATCCTTCCTGCACCTCCGAATGTACCTCCAGAGCGTCCTGTTTTGAACATACAGTGCTTCTGTGCATGCAGGCCCTTCGGAACCCTCACATGATGTTGTTTCTGTCCAAGGGTTTGGTCATGGGGGTGTGTGCTTCTCCTGCGCGCGTGCCTGCCCTCACAGGCCATTTGACAGCAGATGATAGGCCATGCCACTCAGATATGACGTGCTCTGCGCTGTGCTCTTGAGTCTCAAAATCTCGCAACTTTTGATGCACTACACACCGGAGGAAGCTACAGATGGTCCTGAATGGAGCTATGCATGCAGGTGTGCGTGGGTGTGATTGATGGCTACTTATTTGTGTACCTGGACCAGCTAGGAGCCCCGTCAGTGCTCATGGGCACGTGCCTTATCATGATCGGCTGCGCCGAGCTCCCAATTTTCGCATATGCAGGCCAAATACTGACGTTTCTCGGGTACTCTGGCGCTCTGCATCTCGCCTTGGGCGCCTTCTGCTGCAGGCTGGCCGTGTACTCTCTGCTGCATTTGATGCCCTCCTACTGGATCGTGGTCCCTTTTGAGATGCTTCACGGCATCACGTTTGGGCTTGCTTGGGCGGCAGGCGTGAACTACTGCCAAGTCATGGCGCCAGAGGGGCTGAAGAGCACCATCCAGAGCTTGTTTGGCGCCAGCTACTACGGCCTGGGCCGCGGAGTGGGTGGCCTGTGTGGTGGCCTGCTGATGCATACATTCGGAGGCCCGGTGATGTTTGGGTCTGTGCTGGTGTGGACTGCGTGCTGGTGGGGGGTCATCAGCGTTGCTGAGATGCTTGTTGTATATTTTGGCACATCATCACAGCATGCGTGATTCTTTTTCATCAAAAACCCCCGCATGACTTTCACCGAGCTACGAAGCTGTAGCAGGGATGTGCTGAAACGGCAACTTCCCGTCAGTACACCTGGGAACCTGCATGGAGATAAACTGCACAAGGACTCCTGCTGCTCTGCGCCAGTGTCGATGTATCACTCTCAATACACAAGCATGCAACGTTCAGTCAGATGCCACACACTCATGTTTCTGACACACTCTAACTGTTCCAACTATGAGGTGGTGGTCCTTGGCTTTGGGCGGATGTTTCAACGGCTGTGCACTGTTCGTGCACCTCTCTACTGCACCAGTATGAGTATAGAAGCGTCAGACAACAAGCTCGGGATGCAGGACATCAAAGTGCTGCATGCAGAACTAAACGGGGAAAGCAAGGCAACGAAAGGGTGTGCAACAGGCATCCGACGAAGAGCTTCCAGAGCAAGAACACCACTCCCCTCCACACAAACAGCATATTCAGTAGCATCGCACATACAAGAGGACCGGGAGCTACACAAGGAGCTCGCAGCTGTGGGCGCTGCACCAGACAAGCCGCACATGGCATGGAGGACAGCCAGGGGCTTCACCAACTAGCGCTTCACCAAGAGACCGGAGGCAGGAGAGGAGCAGGCAACGTGAAGGACGATTTGGGAGGTAAGACCACATGCCATATGAAACAGCGCATAGCACTGCTCTGCACGTGCTGAACTTCAAGCTTCCAAGCATTCTGACGTTGCAATGAAATTCGTTACAAGGAAACCGGTCTACTTCACGAGAGTGTGAATCAACAGAGCAAGCATCTCCAATGCTCAGGCACAATTGTCCAGCTGTATCCACCGCCATCTTCTGATGCTGACTCATAGCGAGCTGATCCGTTCGCTCCTCTTCTCCTTCAAACCTGCTAACGTGCATGCACACAAAATGATACTTTTTGAACGCAGATGAATCATCTAAGCTGTGAATCGAATAGGGCATCATCACTATCGGAGAGTTCTTCAAGGTCTTCCATCGAGCGACCTGGAGATTCCCTAGTCACTTCAAAGTCATCTTCTTCGCTGTTTGCAGCTTCCCTGTCATCCATGCCCTCATCTCCACTTTTTCCGCCGAGCCTGCAGGCATCCATATCCCTGGCAGCCTCCAAATTGACAAGGGGAACGAATGCAGCGAGTGCAAAGACTGGGGAATAATTACAAGCACGCCAAAGACTGGGGAATAATTACAAGCACGCCACAAGCATGAAAACTCTCTTGATACGTTTCTTGATCAACACCTTGTCTTAGCTTTCCATGCGTTGTAGATATTAGCACGCCCAGATGCACAGCTAGATCACGGAGCTGATGCACTTGAACATTCGACAAAGCCACGGGCGTGGCACAGAGGGGAAAGAAAGGAGTGAAGGCGGGGGGCAGGGGAGGGGGAATACAGCAACATCTCGTTTATTAGACCCCAGCCGTTAACCGGCCGATTTCATTCACGGCAAACATCCCTCATGCCTACAAAAGGCGTCTGCTTATCTGGTCTACGCGACTGAATCAGTTCACCTGGGGGACACAGGAGGCTGGATAAACGGAATGTCACAGTTCACAGCAGGAAGCCACGCAGGCACACCCGTCAGGCTCCAGGTCACTGTCAGACTCATCCTCACTGCCCTTGCCTTCTGCTGCAGCCTCAATAGGCACCTCACACTCCTCCACCAAGCAGCCCCTGTCTTGCACGGCCTCCTTGCCTTTACCTGCAGCCACATGCCGCTCTGCACCTCTCTGAGGGTCTGCTGCAAGCCCAAGGGGCAATGGAGGTCACAGACTTTGGCCGGGAGAGCACCCAGCTGTGCTGCATTCCACCTGTGGTATGCACATGGCATGCACAGCACGCTGCTAACACACGCCTCTTACTGGAGCAGTGTGTGCATCATGCTAATGCCCTTGTGGGTGGAGGTGTCGCAAAAGTACAACACTGCATAAAAGAGAAGCACCTGAGCCTGCAACAACGGTGTCCTCCTCCATTGGAGCATCTGCTGTGGTGATGTCAGGCAGCGGGGTCGTCCCTGCGGAACCCCCACCGACCCTGCGGGCTCTCGCAGCAGCGCTCCCAGGCAGCCCCCCCTCATAGAGCTCATTCAGTCGATTTGCAGTTATCTCGCTGTCCTGCGTGGGAGTCTGCGTGGTGCCCCCGTGGTGCGCGCCAGCGGCCCCACCAGCCTGAGGCCCTGTATCTGCTGCGGGGGTGGGGGCCACTGCAGGCTCATCTTCGTATTCATCCGGCGGTGCAACGGGAATGAAAGCCGTGAAGGTTCCCAGCTTGACGCTGCCTGGAGAGATGCACCTGCATAGCTCTGCATAGTTCTACTAGCTGTGAGCGCAGTTGCACTGGTGTTGAGATCCGCCCCGGTCAATGTGAGCGGGACTAGTTGCACATGTGTTACGAGCCTCCGCATTCAGCTTTCAGGGCCCTGTGACAGTGCTTTGTGCGCTGACCAGAATACTGCTGAGAGAGGGCGGAGCCCCACCTCCAGCGCACCTCCCTGCGCGCTCATGCATAAACCGGACAGTGGACCTGACTCACTGCAGGGGGTTGAGTCGCGCCCCTGGTGTGCCACAAAGCTGGCAGCCACACAGTCAGCAGGCGTATTCACCACGCCTGCTGCCAGCCAGATTGTTCGACGCAGCCAGTGACGCGTTCTGGCCATACGTACCACTGAGTCAGTGTGCATCTAAACGGCATTTCTCATGGAGGACTGCCTCTTTGCAGGTGCTGGCACCAGCAAGACAAATCAGGTCAGCAGGCATTGCCCCCCTCACTGGGAGCACGAAAAAGTATGATCAAATCCTGGATATGATGTACACAACCACTGCACACCATTGCCACACACCTCGCTTCATGAAACACGAAGTAGAAAACACGAAACTGTTAACATGAAACACGACAGAAGACTCGATGTCGGGGCATCTCACCGGACGCCATGCACATCAGCATTGCACAGCAGCGCTTCGTACGGCACCACCAGCGCATCAGGCTGCGGGAAGAGTGCCAAGGAGATGTCGAACTCCCAGTGCACTGGCTGTACCGTCACAGGGAACGGCGACAGGTGGCGCTGGGTGAGCATGGTGTGGCACGCTGCCCTGAACACGTCCTCTGCTGCCATCTCCTCGCCTGCATGCGCCCCCCACAGACTCATTACGATCACATGCCAATGCCTCTCGATCTACTGAAGTCTGAACACCATAACTGCTACTGGAGCCTGCATAGGGTAGATTGATATAGATTCAGCACGGGGGTGCTGTAAGCTCCTGCCATGAACTGGACTGGTCCCTGTTTTGGAAACTGTGAGGCTTGCGCAGAGACATGGCCACTGCGAAGGCAAGGTCCTGCGCGCGCAGCTTGAGGGTTGCTGAACTTAACGACATCTCCAAGGGCGCAGGGCGTGCTGATGCTTGCCATTGGAGTGCAGGTGCCGGCACCACAACAGAAATCTGCACTGCAGCATGCCACTGGTGTGCGCATGCCCGCTTGCGGTGGGCACACCCATAAAGGTGGCAGCATCACCCTGGATGCTGTGAGGGGGTGCTGAATGGATCACCCACCCACCCTAAATCTAGGGTGGGAGCAGAGGCGCCAGATTGGGCATCAGATCAGATACTGTGGAGGAGAAGGCATGCAGACTCTGCTGCAGATGGCAGGCAGCCTTCGCGATGCTTCTCTGGCCCGCACAAGTTCTAGAGTGTTTGGTTCCACCTCAGAGCGCAGGGGCAAGCATGTGCTCACCTGAGCTCTGCACCAGAGAGTGAGCCTGGAAGGTATCCATGCATGGGCTGTTGAAGACAACCACCTCTTTCCTGAAGAACTGGATCCTGCAGGGGTTGGAAGCCAGCACAACATCGGCACCAGTGTTCAGGAGGGGCAGCGCGACACATTCTGGGAGGGGCCGCTGCGGCAACGTTCCGAAGCAGCCCGGGTCTGATGGGCCGGGTACCAGCACAATCTTTGAGTGCGCCTGCAAAGCGTGTCCTCTTTTTGGGGGGGGCAGGATTTTAGTGAGGTGCAAGAGATTTCCGTGATGGTACTGTTTGAGTGAGGTGATGGGGTTTCATGCATGGTGGGCCCTAGCTATTCGGGTTCTTGCACGTTATCAGCCGCCTCGAACTGATATTGACATCTGTCGGATCTATTTCTTTGCTGAAAGAAAGATAAAAGTCGTTGTTCTCAGCGTGGCAGCCACTGGAGCGACCTCTGCAGCAAGCAACCCAGCAGCTGCTGAGCACTGCAGTAAGCCATGGTGTATGCGTGCACTCAGAGAGGCCTTGCAACAAAGACACTCGAGGTTCACAAAACTGTTCAGGACTCTCAGCAGAGCAAGAAGCTGCACAAGCGTGCCTGGATGGCAGGGAAGAGGCTGATGGCAGCAGCTAGAGCTTCAAAGGCTGCAGCCATCTCACGTAACGAGGGCTTGTTGTGGCCACTGCATGCACCCGAGCTGGGCTTGAAGAAGGGGCCCAGGAGGGCGATGACCGGTGGAGGCCCCTCAGGCAGGCCATCATAGCCATGCAGCACCGCAGCAAGGGACTGCAGCACCACAGCATCATCTAGATGGCAGCCGTTCAGAAACACCAGCCTCTGGCTTTCATCCTCGTAGTTTCGCTTGTGCAGGTCCGCCAAAACTGATGGTCTGCACCCACTCTCTCTGATGACCATGCACATGGCATTCGTGGTGCTGCACTGCTGTGGTCTACAGTGAGATCGACATGCTGTGCGGTGATGCTTGCATCTCTGCAGAAGCTCCTATGGTGAGTCCCAACACTGGAGACGTTGCGAGCGGGTGATGGGGGATCAGCGAGTTGCAGTGTTTTGAGGCTGATGGGTGCAACAGGTTCTGCCTCGGGGCTCCTGGCAGCTTTCTTGATTCTACCTAGAGTCAAGTCACAATATGGCGTGCCATTGTGCACCATGTTGATGGTGATGGCATAATTATTGTGCTATGTGCTCAGAAGAACAATCAAGCTAACAGTACTCACGGTTCAGTGACACGCATGTACATAGTGGATGTTCCTGTGGCATTTACTTGCATGATGGATATGCCTGTTGCGTGCATGTGCAGAGCAGATGTGTATGCAGGAGGGGCAGCACAGGGCAGGGTGCCACCGCTGCGCACCTCAGAGGCTGTGCGCCTGACAGGCAGCGGCCTCTGAGGCTTGCAATGGACTGCTCACGAGGCTCCATGAAGGGCTCCATGGCACGTGTCACCCCAAATGCTTGGTTTGGCTGCAGGGAGCCTTCCAGCAGCATGCAGCAGCCATCAGACATGTAGCCCTGAGCCGCGCTACAATCCACATTCTGCAGCTGTGCCAATTGCGCAATGCCTGAAGCATCTTCTACATACACCTTGCCCTTGCTGACGTCCCTTCTGAGCATTCCTAGCACGGTTCGTTTCTTTCCGCCTGTTCCGACCAGCGCCTTTACTGGAGTGATCTGTAAAAGTAACAGAGCACAGTGAAGGTATTGTTGCAAGCCGAAAGACAGTCAATGGTCAGGAGTTCAAACGTCCAAAAGCAACTTGCAGAACATGATGGTACAACCTGGTAAGTCTAGCCCATCATGGCGCATGTCGGACAGGTGCTCAACTCGTTTGAATGCAAGATCAGCACCTGGAGGTCAGCCTCACTGCTGGAGCCTGCGTTGAAGCGTGTTATTCGCTGGATACATTGGTCTAGCATCTGTAGCCGTTCAAGAACCAGCTTGGGTTTTGATATCGGCTCCCCGTGTATGCTTGGGGGTTTGGGGCACCGCACGAAGCGTTTGTGCGATTGGTCCCACTCATGGCGGGGCATATCAAAACAGCTGATGACCTGTGTGCACAACGTTGTATGTTGCAGAGCCTGGAAGCTCAAGGGCAGATCTATGCCCGCAAGACTGTATGTATAGGTCACTTCAACGACTTTTTGGGGACTAGTGCTGTGTTCTTGCGATCGAAATTCATGCAATATAGCATCTGCAGGGCAGCTAGGGTAACCATGAGCACGGCAGTCGGGGAGCTTTCGGCCAGCAGTAGCACCTGGATAGTGTTGTCATCTTCCGAGTCTTGCAACTGCAGTCTTTGTAGCAGTGGCTCCAGGTCATCAAGTGTGACAGTTGGATTCTCTCCTGTATAGGAAAATGTATACTAGCATTTCTGTTGGTTTGCTTCAAGGTGGGCTCATGGCACAGCAGCTGCATCGTGCTGCAATCGGCTTGAGCACGAACCTACGCTTAATTCTGATAGAATGGCTTGAAATCTGTCTTTGGAAACTTCCTCACTGCCTTCAAAGTGCTGCAGGAGAGCATTCAGGGCTTCACTGCTGAGTGGTCGCCCTCCAGCGGTGAATATCTGGATGAGTCTTTTGTGCAGAGGAACAAGCTCCCCTTCCTTGCTTCTCTCCTCCACGGTCATGATGAGTAACAAAAAGTTCCTATTGAAGAAATAGATTCAGGTGAGTGAATGGAACAAGTAGCGCATGCTCAGCACCTTGCGCCAACCTGCTGGCATCAAACAATCACGCAGTGATCACGAAGGTAACTAACTGTGCACAAACTCGCATTGCATACACCCGTGCACACTTGTCTATGGTGTATAAGACTATTAGTCAGGCTTTCACTTCGCAGCGATGCCAAGAATTTAAACGGAAGGCGCAGCTGACGGTTGACTTGAGCATTGCCCACGGAAATCCACACTGCCACAGACACGAGCATCGAAAGGCTGCACCAGCAGTGTATGAGTGAAGACTGATCGTGGACGTCTCTAGGGATCCCGATTTCTGTTTGTCGTGCATCTGAACGATTCAGCGAATTCTAATTTCCACCCAGCTAGAGCTGTTCACATGGCATTCGATTGCAAAAGCTGGAGTGCTGGCAAAACTGCAAGTAGAACAATGATACATCTATGCATGTTTCCAAGTCATTTGATCGAAGGCTGCTTCTGCAACTCAACACGAAGTATCCCCAACTTTATCTCGGCAAGGTGCCATAGTCCATAACATCTACATATAGGGAGGGCATCAATTCCATCGAGTCCTAAAAAATCCTCAAGGATCCACATCATATACTGCAGCTGACATCTGCTTGGCACTGAATGCTACGATAGTTGTTCAACAGATTGGACGTCGCCCCGAATGCTTGAACGGGTACCAGCTACACCCTGAAGGACTTGTCTGATCAGTGCCTCGTGAGAGAGAAGTAGTGATACTCTAGGCAACTGCTACGTGCTCTGGTGCTGCATTTCGATGAGCATGAAGTGCCCCCCTCGCTGCCCCATTGTCAAAGCCAATGGCAGCGGGCCTGTGGGAGCTGTGAGCTCTGCTGCGTCCCTCGCCTCCAGCTGATTGCCATTCACGTTCATATCTCCTGCAGCAAGCACCAGCACCAGATCTCCATGGTAGCCCCATAAACTACACCTCTCCAATGTCATGAATGGCGTGCGAAGGACGGCAATATCGTCATATCTTGGTAACCTACTGATTCACACAGGGCATCCAGAAGCAGGCAAAGAACATTGGCAGTGGTAGCAACAAGGCAAAGAGCACCACAGATATCTTCGACCACCCCGAGCCTGGATGCCAAGGTGAAAAAGAAAAAACCCAATCGGGTCACCCTGCTGGGACTTTGGCCAAGCAAAAAACCAGGCTAACCGGGAATGCCACCAATGCAACCTCCAATGCTAAGTGTTCACAACAACAACTACAGTCTCACCTTGATATTTCGGTTCTCACCGTGATTCGGTCCAAATGGAGGGGCCAAATGGTAGCTGGCCCTAGTAAATGCGATAGATAATTCGCTCCTCACGATAATTAGGTCCAAAAATCTGAGGCCATAGGTGACCTAATGATCGAGGTGAGACTATATACGCAGCACGGTGCGACAGTGCCACCTGCACCAAGGGGGCTACAGGAGCTAGCTGTGAGCGGGGCTTTTCTTATGATATCGTTACTCGTTTCATTTTCGTTACAAGGCGGAAAAGCGACGAGAAAGCTGTGTTTCTGACAGAATTTCAGGTTATTTTTAGTTAAAAGAACGAGGCTGGTGGAAGGAAACATTGCTGTCCATCGTTAACATCATGATGCTCGATGTTGCGAAAGTTGAAGAAATCGTGAACACAATACAACCTATGTATGTGAGGAAAGGTGAGAAGATTCGTTATGGGGAGCGGGAAATTGGAGGCGATAGCCCCCAAAAACCGGAGGTTGCGCGCTGAAGACAACGTGAGCGAGGTCCACTGACAACCACTGCACAGGTGCTTACGAAGTTCTCAATTACCAAGCTTGCGTTTCCAGGCCAGCAAAACACAACTTTCGTGCAGGAGAAAAACAATTGCAATCGTTTTGTGTTTGCTCAAGTGGTGAATTTTCGTTCTTTTCACGATGAGATAGAACAAAAACTGCTCCAATTCCTTAAGTTCACGACAGCCTCAAAAACCTACGAGAAAGCTCAAGCCCTGGCCGTGAGTGAGCACAAACAGGTCAGCCTCAATTCACGATCTTCAAGGCCAAGCGGTTGAGCTACATACACACACAGACACACACACAGAGATCAGCCTCACCTTCAATGCAGACCAGATAGGCCTGTCTGCCTTTAGCCAAGGCGATTTCGAAGGACTTGCCGGGGTCGCTCTCAGATACAAACGCATTGCAGTCCTGGTGAAGAGCAATAGGCTGCGTCGGAGTGTTGATGTGCTCCCAGACTGGTGCCACACCTGCGAGCATGCACGCCTGAACTCTCTGCGCTATGGAAGGCTTGTCCATGAACTACGTGTTCACCTTGTCAAGACACTATTGAAGCCACAAGAAATGTCCAATTCTGATAGATTGGCCTTGGCGGTGCAGTTCTGGGTGTCAACGGTGCCTACTCTGCCTCAAGTGTGCAACTGGAATCCCGAAAAGGGTCTAATTATTCGGGTACATCGCAATACCTGCTGTGACCCTTGGTGTCAGCGACCCGGGGCGGACAACACACACGAACAGCTCGTGATTCCAGCGGGGCAAACCACCAGCTGGTATGCAAAAGATGATCCTGCTGAGAAGCTCGCATAGAAGCTACAGGTGCAGTGCGCAGGAATTTTTTTGTGACGATACCAGAGCCCAGGTGCCTGGGGCGGCACAGAAAGAATGCAGATGCCGAACAATCCGTAGCTCTGAAGCTAGCACAGGCCAACAGCCGACCATATAAGAGTTCAATCATGTGAAATCGCTGGATTTCACATCGGCATCACGGAGATGTGTACAAGATTAGTCCCTCGCCACCCAGCCCCCTGAGGCACAGAAAAATCCCGCAAGAGCTCACCCTGACCCAGAAGAAAGAGTAGGGTGCCATACCACACACTGCTGAAGGGTACGTGGGTGCAGAACGAGAAGCGCACCAGTTCCCCCAAGGATCTGTAGCAGCTTATTTTGACGGTCCTCCTTGGAGAATTCACGAGAGCCATACTGAGGCTGGTGCCCTCGCTGGTCGGGTGAGATCCAAACTTGCAGGAATCGACAGGTGACGTCCCCGTCATTCATCTCAGAGTGTGTGATGCCTGTGCCAGCAGAGAGGTACTGTACACAGCCTGCACATCACCAAGAACACTCTTCTCGTAGCTATATGTGCAACGATGATCATGATGTTGCCAATATTGCACAAATCGGGGGAAATATACATTTTAAGCTATGAAAGTTGGAAACCGTTACAGCAGCAAGCCTGATTCTTTCAGGTCCTGCTGCTTTGTAACGTTGACTCTGCATGTACGAGTACATAGGTGAACAGTACTATCGGTGGCTACCATATGTGAACGAAACGCATCAGAGCTTACCCCTCCCAAGCGCTTCCTTGTTCCCCATGGAGTCTGCGTGCGACAGTTGCCCATCTACCACGTAGCTAAAGATCTCTTGATCTCGATGTGGATGTCTCCTGCACATATATGTAGGTTTCGGATGTTGCGGAGCTCGAGCTCCTGGTCTGGCCTGGCAGTGAATGCGAAAGTGGGCCACACCCGAAACCACTCTTCGCCTTGACAAGATCATCGTTGCATACTCGGAGAGCGCCGAAATGCGTATTATCCGGGTTAAAGTAGTCTGCGAAGCTGCACGGCAGATGCGTTCAGGAGTTCTGGGCATTCGACAGGTTGTGAAATGGTTAGGCGGTCAGACACGCTCGCTGCGAGACGACAGCTCGAAGCAGGGGGGCACCTGAAGTGAAATCTGGACTCCAGCCACCATGTAGGCTTGGAAACGTGGAGGCTTCCTGCAACACAACGTTCTGGTGCCGCTGAACCAAGAGGTGTTGCGATACCGAGAGCAATAGCGTATGTGCCGAGCACACAGACAACATAAAAAATCAATCGCAGCTCTACTGCGCGACCCTGCAGATCTACAGACGTATATCGCTCCGGAACGCAATGAATGAGTCGGATGCGCACTGGCGGGAATTAAGCGGATTCCTGGCATTGTCCGAGACAGGGAAAAGTCCCCTTGAAACGTGGTTGTTGAAGGGCGTTCTTTTTTCGGTGCAGGGCGCGAGGGAAGTGGGTTGTTTGGCGTTGCAAACTGTGGAATGTCCGTAAGCTGAGTCTCGGTTGCGGTGTGCGAAAGAAGGAGGACAATGACGACCGTAAGGAGTAGCACAGCTATATATAAGTACCTCAGGGCATTACTTAACGGCTTGTGGCCACTGCGCCAAGACCGGAGGGTCCGGTTCGTTCATCACAGCATCCCTCTCGCCTTGCTCACATCATCGCTACGGCGCACCGTGTTCCTCGAATCCTCGAGCAATTCTCCAGCCAGGCTCGAAAAAGACGCAAGTTATGGCCGTCCTGCTTGCATCTGCGCTAAGATCCTCATCCCAGGGAGCATGACGGTTCAACCCAACATCAAACGCAGAATAGGCCTATTGATAATCAATTTCGAAGACTGAAGGCTCTGATTCTTCCATACTTCTGAACTAAACACGGCACACTGTCTCCACTGGGGGACAGATGCAGTTGTTTGGGGATGGAACTCGCAAGTGCACTCAATGACACCAAGAGCAGGCTGCTTTCTCAGCAGATTGCTATGTTTCTCAATTTCCAATGGCTTCAGTTGTCGCTCTATAGTTTTGGTCATGTTTGTCTGACTTCCTTCAGAATTTCAGTCAGACGATTCTGACAGTGTTGCAAGAACATGTTGGCGTTGATCCTGGTTCCAGGCATGAATACAATTCATGGAGAATGTTTGCCATACTGTACTCAGATGTCAACAGAGCACGTTTATGTTTTTCCAATGTCTAATCACATTCTTGGAGAGTCGCGGTTGACCTCCACGACTGCCTGGAAAGGAACCATGCTGAAATCGTCAGGTGCATTGTTTCAGATTACCTACGTGGCATAGGGTATGGATGATGAACTCCTGTGGTCGGAGCTGGCGGAGCTCAAAGCTCTTCTGGGCGACGACTATGAGACTCTTGACCATGGCAAGGAGCACCAAGAGGCATGGCATCAACAGTATAATACGAATGTGAAACGCTGCATTTGAATTAGTCATGTTCCTGATTGTCCATTGCCCTGGGCATCCTCACTTTCCTGTTCTGTGTATCTGAGCACACCAGCTGCCAGTGTTGCGTACCAAATGCCACTCGTGAGTGCGAAATTCCCAGACATAGTAGTAGTATTCATTGCAGAATTCTCCACCTGAGCGCTCTCCTAGGCGCGCTTCCAAGAGGCAGGCTCGTAGGAAAACTGCCGTCGAGGAGGAGGCAGTGGAACCTCCACAACCACGAGCGCCTTTACTGGAGCGTATTAGCGTAGCCCAACAGCATAATGAGGCTCTGACATCGGTTTTGAGGGCATATCTAGCACAGGTAGGGCATGTTTGCCCCTCACATGTGCAACACAGCCTGCAGCGAGCCTCGAGGTATTTGCGTCGCTTTGAGCATTCTTCAGCATCATAATTCTTTTTGCAACAGCTTGCAGTCGATTGGTCGACTTTCATCTTCCTGCACTCCTTCATATGTGCAGGTGGAAAGGCAGCTACTGGACTCGGATCATGCAGCCACCACGATTAAGCAAGCACAAGCGATAGACCGCAATCTGTGCCGGCATGCTGGTGGTACACAGCAGTTCTCATGGTCAGTGCGACACTCTGAGGCTGCCCGGGGATGTGGCCGGTTGCTGGCTGCAACAGGAGCTCCTGCACCACCTCAGTCTACGTTTTGGGCGCATTCTGGCAAGGCTCCAACGCCGAACGAAGACTCAAAGGTTGCTCATTTTTGCATATTCCTCTGCTCGTGTTCTTCCTATGTCGTTCCCTTCTGCTACACAACCAACCGTGGGTGGACTGCACATAGCATGACAGCATGCGGTCATTCCAGCACATTCTATCAATTAGGTTATGAGCATGAGTGCCTACTGGTGTGTTCTAAAGTTGGTCATGTGCTGTACCACTGTGCTCAGAACAAGGGATCCAGCCTGTCAGGCTGACCTCTGCCTGAGCTCTGCAGGGCACACATTCCACATGTTCATGAAGCTTTCAGGTAGAGCGCCTGGCTCGTTCAATCGGTCACACATAGTGCATAGTGAAACAAGAGCAGGAAACTGACACAGCAACACCATGCAGGCGCTGGCAAAGCTCTTCTGGCACAACCCAGCTGCATCCAGGCCCCCACGTGCTTGGAAGAGGCTGGAAGAAGATGCTCTACTCACAGCAGTGCGTTCGATCGCCACAAATCACAAGCGCACTGTACTTGTTGAGAAGTTTAAAGCGGAAGTGAGTGCTGGTGCTGATCCTGCAAATCTCAAGAGTGAGCTGGCAGCACAGCTGGAGGCCCTGGCCACACCCCCAGGAGCAGAGGATGTGGGGGCTGCAGGTTCTAATAGTTCCCAAGCGGCTCTCCCTGATGCAAGCCAGTTTTCTATGATGGACTGGCAAAGCGTCGCCCAGCAAATTGGAGACCGGTGCGTCACAACGCTCCCTTGCATGTGCGAACCTGTATGTCCACACGAGAGTTGAGTCATCCTTTTTCTTCCACCGGGAACTTCAACCACTGGTAGGAGCCTCGATGGCTTGACAGATGTCGTAGAGTGTTAGCGACATGCAGGCATTGGTTTGTCCGAAGAGCAGAAAAGCGTTCTGCTCGTGGGCAGATCCCCCATCAAGTGTACATCAGTTCTAGTGCCACAGCAAGGCTGTGATGTGCAGGAAAGCAGACGAGTGTGCAGTGCACTTTCTGTCGCACATGCAGAAGAGTCCGGCTCGGGAGGGGCAGGGGGACCTCAGCCCTGATGAGCAGAAAGCTCTGCTGGAAGCTGTTGCGGTGCATGGGCGCCGCTCGTGGCCACAGGTTGCGGCAGCATGCGGCCTACAGTGGCAGCCGTGGTGCCTCCTGCAGGCCTTCTGGGCGTCGGCTGCGGCAGCGGATGCCGCGGCAGATGCCGCACATAGTGCTGCACAAGCGGCTGAACAAGCAGCTGCAAAACATGCTAAAGCCACTGCAAAGGGCAGTCAAGGTCCTGCAAATAGTGGTCAAGCCGCTGTAAATAATGGGCAAGCCGCTGCAAGCAGGCGGCCATTGTGGGCCTCATCAGGCTGCCACAGCGGCATCCCAGCTGCGCCGCAGGCACATGAACAATGTGCTGCAACTACCTGTGCAGCTGCAGAACTCCTTCCTGCTAGTCATTGCGAAGCAGGTGCAGAAGAGGAGGCTAGGGGGAGTGGGGATGCGGATAAACGAACGCCACGCCCATCAAGTGGATGTCAGGCCGTGAGAGGGGGTGAAGGGGGGGCTGGTGAGAACCGGGCCCTGAACGGCACGCTCCACTGCACTCATTCAAGAACAGAAGATTCTGTTGCAGCTGAGAGCTGTCTGCAGATGTGTAACACCGGGCTGCAGGCACAGGGGCTGGCACAGCAGGGATCCACAGGGGGGGGTGTGCAGGGCACGGGATGTGCACAGGAGCTCCCGAACGCCACTATGGAACGGGCAAGACACTGGAGCTGGCCAGAGGATCTCGATGAGAAGCTTCTGAAGGTGATGGAGGATCTTTTGAAGTCTCCTTGGGCGCGTGGGCAGCATGTGTCATGGATGGTGTGCCCCGCTCGCTGCTTTGCGTGTTGTTTGTACATGGTTATACGCCATCTGCTTATTAGTCAGATGAACCACGTTTCAAACGTCAAGCCTGCTCACTCTGGAGTTCTGGAGGAGACTGCAAAGCAGTTTACTGCAGGCAACATTCACAGTCCGCGCTGTGTGGTGCCTCCGGATGTGTCCAGCACAGTATGGAGTCTGGACAGGCCAGCCCTGATTTGTCGTGCACCTATGTCCCATGAAAAAGATCCGATGAATGATGCTGTCTGGCGAGTGCGCTCGAACGGGCTGCCTGTGTTCTGTTCATGGTGCGTTTGTACCCTTGAGAAAAAAGTCAACGTACGATGGACAATGGAGCTATCGCAGACCCGACCAATCGGGACTTGACTATATACTGTGCAAACACACAGCCACCAGACAGGCAATTGCTTCTCTGTGCACAAGCTGCAATCAGCTGCACAGACACTCCTGCCCTGTATCATGGAGCCAACCACTTGCAGCTTTGTTTCAGTCTGGCGGTGTGCCCGGTGAGACCTGAACGGTTGCTCTTTGATCGGTTGCTCTGTCACCAATTGCTCTCCGAACGATTGTTGTGTTCAGATTGCTCTGTAATTCTAATTGCTCTGTGATCGGTTGCTCTGTGAAGCCGTACGAAACATACTGTGCTCTTCCCCCACTGTGCACTGCCTGTCAGTTTGCAAGAGAGTTGGTGTGTGCAGCATGTGGCGTTCATGGTCAGGGGCGGCGCCACTGCTGATCAGTGCAAGCTCCGGTTCTGGCAGCTGCAGCACCAGCAGAGGCTGGCGGGCGCCTTCACAGAGCAGGAGTCCTGCAAGGTGGTGGCTGCAGTGCGTGAGCATGGGGAGGACTGGCAGAAGGTGCGGTGCTGCCACCACAGGGATGCTGCCTGCCTCGGGAGGGCCCTTGCGCTACACAGCCTTTGCTCTGCCCTGCAACACTCACAACTAAAGTAGCAACACCTGTCTCGTTTTGTCTTGTCTTGTCTTGTGTGACCAAGTTCGGGGGAGGGGGAAAGCCATGCACATTCGCAGCTCCTCAGGTGCACCTTGCCCCACCCCACTGAAACAGCTGATGTAGTGGGGGGTGTGCCCCGGATATCCCACTTCTGCATGTAGGAAATGTTGAGGAATTGTGTCTGTTTGTGAAACAGGAAGGTGTGGAAGCTTCGCGGTGCTCGCCCCAGGCACCCACCATGCCGTCTCGCCCACCCGGCATTTCAGAGCATTGTTATGCGGAAATCGCGAACTCGTGCTGTGGATTTAGACTGTGAATTCAGACTTTGAGGTGCCTGCCAGGCCACCATGAGCAGCTCTTTCACAGCTGAGTGAACGATCCGCCCGGTGATGGAGGCAGTAGGCCCATACAGAGCTAGCAACGTCACTATTCAGTTCAAGCGAACTAGGATCATATCTAGGAACCAAACCAGCAACGTCACTAGCAACATCACTGTCCAGTTCTGGAAGAAGAGCAAGGAATAGGCCTAAGCAGCTCTGCAAGATTGCAGGTGTCGCGAGTAGTTGAAGGAAGAACTCCAAGGCAGTGCAGTGAGCACTACGTGTCCGCCAGCAGCCTCCCATCGCGCGCCATTGCGCACCTGTGGCCACAGCAGCTGAGAATGGAGTTCTTTCGCATGCGGGTGAAACACAGCCGCGGCGCGCGGCAGGTCAACTGGCAGGGCGTCGCGGCAGACCTCCTGCTGCACTGCGGCACGCGGTTTTCAGTCGTGGACCTGCGCAAGAAGTCGAAAGCGCTTGTGAAGAGGCTGACCGCGCACGGCATGCCTTCAGGCTACTCGATCGCACAGCAGCTTGAGTACGCTCAGCTGTATCCACAGGCATTAGAAACCAAAGAAGACAGGTTCCGCGCTCAGCTACACGCATGGGGTATGCAGAAAGGCATCAGAATCCACTCTGAAGCTGCGCCTGCCCCTGTGCTGACATCCCAGACTGCGGTACCGTGTGGCTCAGATGCTCGTCTCAGGGGGGCTGAGTGGGAACATGCGGCCGCTCGTCCTTCAATGCATGAGGGACATGCATCGATGTGTCCCCAACAGAGGGTGTCTACACCGAAAGCGTGCTCGTACACGGACAGGCTGCGGCAGTTGCTCCAGCAATCGAAGTATCTGCGGTTTCTAGACGAGGTGCACACTGCGGATGCCGGGGAGGAGGTGGCTGGGGGGGCCCCAGACGCTGATGGAGTCCCCTCAGAAGTAACCTCAGATCAGGGATGGGGAAAGGATGGGCCACATGGCCCAGGGTGCCCGCAGGACCGCGCAGCTCAGGTTCTGAAGGGGGTGGACGCCACGAAGCATCCAGTGGCAGCAGCAGTGCGGGCGTTCCTCCAGGGTGCCCAGCGGCAGGCTGCTGTGCCCGCAGCACAAACACAAGCAGCAGCAGCTCCGGATGCGGCAGATGAGGGTGCCGCACCGCCCACCACCATGCATGCGCCCTCACCTGCTATTCCCGCAGCACCTGGCACACCCGCAGTGCCTCCTCCTCCGGGCACACCAGCGCTGCAGCCCCTCCAAGCATGTGTCGGGGGCGTGCCTGTGGGAAGTTCCTTCACACCACGGGCCTGCCCGCAGGCAGCCTCGCCACGAGGAGGCCTCCCCGGCAGCCCCCCATGCGCCTCGTCGTTGCCGGTGCCTGTGTCGCAATGCGGTGCAGGCGGGGCCGCACGTGACACTAGTATTAGTAGCCTGAGCACCGACAGAGAGGGCACAGGCGGTGTGGAGGGGATACTAGCGGGAATCCATCAGGGGCATTTGGCGGGAATGCTGGGAGAGGGGCGCTGGATTCAGGATGTTAAGGTGAACCCTGAGAAGAGGAAAGCTCGCATTGTGCTGCTGCGGGAGCGAAAGCGGCTGAGGGTACACGAGCACATCGCGCAGGTGCGTGACAGGGAGAAGCAAGCGCAGCCGCAGGATGGCAGTGGCTGTGGGGGCTCTGCAGGGGCTGCGCGGTCGCGCCGCACGCGCACGCGTAGGGCTCGCAACAGCAACGCTGATGCACCGCCCCCTGAGCTTGAGGCCGCGAGTGCTGGTGAGGCTGAGGCTGGGCTCCCAGAAGCGCCTGTTGCGGCGCTGCAAGCAGCCACAGCGTCTGCACAGGCCCAGGCCCAGGATCAGTTGCTCGCTGCCCAGGCGCAAGTACAGGCGCAACTGCAGGCACTTGCGGCGCAGCCTCAGGCGTAAATGCAGGTGGTGGTCGAGAGCAGCCGCACGTGAGAGGCTTCGCGGCCAGCCCCTGCAGGGCAGCTCTCGAGCCAGTAGCGTGCAGGGCACTGGTGGTGGCCGTGGCAGTGGGCAGGTGCGGGGAGCTACCTGGCGTGATCAGTGGCGGTTGCGAAGCGCGCACGGTGCGCACAGTGTGATCACCCGTCGTGTTGGGCCCCGCTGGAGCGGTAGTTGCCGCAAGGTCACAGCCTCGAGGCGTTTTAGAGTGGCCTCAGGGCGTCCCAGTAGATCTATTGAATGACTAAGCAGGAGAATAATCACACAAGCACGCGTGCATTGCTGTGTGTGTTTTAATGATAGGTGACGATGGTAAGTGCGCATCTCGTGGTAGACCGAGGTGCTGTGCAATTGCATCAAGTCTGGGGGGCTCAACAGCAGTATGTGCAGAGAGCTTGCCACATCCGTGAACAGCCTTTGAGGTTCAGTGCCTAAGGCCAGCGTAAGGTTGGTGTAGGCGAGATGGTAGTGTTAGAGCACCTGCTGTCCAGGTGCCGCCTGCATGATGTCGATGCGAGCTGAAACGGCGTACATGCGCGATTGGCCAGCAACCCAACCGAGTGGCCAGAAGCGACATGCAAGGTTGTGCCCGCATGCTCTTGTATGTTGAAGTGTACATGGCAAGCTCAGAGAAGGCCTCCATGGCAGCGCCGCGGTGAGAAGATGTGATGTGGACTTTAGACTGGTGATGTGTGCTAGTTAGACTGTCAGCTATGTGTTACTTTTCATCGGTACTGGCGTGGTACTTGACCTCAACAATTGCACATGTCTAGAAGCATCTGTCGGAAGCCCAAGACTGCAAACCACCAAACAGGCGACGGCACGCTGCTCACAATGACACACAGTACACTCAGGTTCAGGGGGAAGAGCCTCAGCAAGTTGCACCACAACAATGAGACGATGGGTACGCCTATGGCGAAACCACTACTAACTTGCCAAAGCTGTAATGTTTGCATCTTCCTCTAATGCAACACTTCTCTTTCATGGTCCGTACAGGGTGCCGTCGTATGTTGTCTTACAGGGCGCCACTGTTCCGTCTGTGGGACATGCATGTAGAACGCACCGCGCACACTTGCAATTGGCAACTGCCCCATATGGTGGGCAACTCTGCAACACGTAAGAGCACGTCCTGCACATGCTCCCTGCACACACCAACTACCATCCGTTGACCCAAGCCAACACAACAAGCACCACTGCAAAACCCAAGATATGGCCCAATTGAAACCAGAGGACAAGTTCTGGGCAAGCAGCCCCGCCATGCATAGTGCACTAGAAAGGCACAACAAACGCCATCGAAATTCGTTTCCAGCACTCTAGAGCACAGGCTATGCTGCAACGGCGCGCGCTTCTGCCTGCCACTTGGTCACCCACGCCTTCACTTCCGGGTTGTCTCCAACAGCCGCATACATGGCGGCCAGGGCGGGGTAGGGGGCTGTGTCCACTGCCGTCTGCTTGAGGGCATCGTCCCACATCATGTTGTACACGATGACGTCCAGAAAGCCCGGGATGTCTCCTGCTCAACAGCAACAGGGGTGAGCCACTAGGGATGGAACTTGGAATAATGCGAGAAGAGTTAGGCTAGGGCAGACGAAGGCGGTGTGGGGCTGGTGGCGACAAGAGGTGACAGTCAGCAGTGGTGACAGGCGGCGACAGGTGGTGCGGGGGCAGTTGAGAGGCTGGTGCCCACTGCAGCAGACACCTCTTAGTGTGAGAGGCGCACACCTCCGTGGAGGAAGGGGGAGGTGGGGGAGGCCCTCTTTGCATAGTACCACTCCAGCGTGGCATAGAACTTGCCGCGGGTGGACCGGTACTCCTGCACCACCTTGTCCGTGTCAGCCCCTCCCAGGGCAGTGGCCCATGCATTGCGCCACTCAGTATAAACATCTGCCGCTGCATCCGCAATGAAGTCGAGCTCCGCATCAACACCATACGTGCCAACCTGCACACCGCACACACTGAGGTAGAATTCGTACTTAGGGTCGCAGGCAGTTGCGAGCAGCAGCAGTGGGGCACTGCACACGCTCAAGAGATGGAGAGAGAGAGAGACTACTGCATAGGTTAGTGGCCTGCTGCAATAGCACAGACCAAAGATTAGGGAGAGGAGCAGGCGTCCAGCTTGCACCTGTGCTTGACTAGTGCGCAGAAACTATGGATGCCCCCACCGCATCAGAAGCTGACGAGCCCTGAGATGTGGGGCTATAACACATGCAGATTTCATACTCTTACCTTGCGGGAGAGGTAGCGGCATATGGAGACGTGTTCAGAGTAGCACTTGTCTCCGATTAGCACCACTGGCAGAACTCCTGCTGGGTTCAGGTCTTTTGTGGTTTTGGCTTTCTCAGTCGCTCCCCAGTCCTTGAAAGACACCAACTCCTCGTCAAAGCTGATCTTGTTCGCCAGCATGAACAGCCTGCACGTTGTGAATTGATCGATTGCATAAGTTATATATGCATCCTGACATGTTCCTGTTGACGACAACCCAGCAAGCTGCAATGGCTTCAATACACTATATACAACGTCCTCGTTCAGGTTTCCTGTCTCATCAGAGTTGCGCGTCCATTCATGCCCGGGTCGAAAGGGATCCCGGAGATCTATTGCACAACAGGCAGCGATCACACACCTCACAGCGTTACCACGACCGCCTACCGGCCCCATCGGTCGAAGGTCAAGATATCTGAATACTAGTTTCGTCGGAAAAGCGGTCATCGTTCAGAATGTGAGGCAGCACACGTTGCGGCTTTGAAATCTTCCACAGTCAATATAGTATCCTGCACGAGCACATATGATTCGACATTTGTTCTTATGACTGGTCTGCAACGCAACACGATGTTGAGCTCTTGTACTATGGAGTGATGTGAGCATGACGCGAGGTTCTCTCGCCTGAGCCATTCAACTGGTCACCATCCCTTACTAACTTATGGTACCAGTTTGCATTATGCACCGAGTTTGACACGTGTACCATGCTTCTGGTTTCAGGGATTCGAATCCCTGACCGCCTTCGTTGTTGCCCCCCCTCGGTGTTTAGTGGTGCCTCCCGACCTGCACTGTCTTCTGGAGTTCTGACCTGTAAACAACTCATCCAGCACGCCCTTGGATCCCAACCGTTTTCACCTACGCATGCCCTGCCCATGTCCTTCCCACGTGTAGAGGCAAGATGGCGTGCTGTAGGTCCTTCGAAATTGGGGCTCGCTGTTGTGCCCATGGACGTGGTACTTTTTCCAGCCAAGACGAGACACAGAGCCGCTGAACGTCTCTGATAGGGACGCCTCTACTAGGATGCGCCGCGGGATCGTTGTGAAAGTGTCAAGGTGGGGCAATATTGTTCGCTGTGGCCGTCGCTGTCGGTATCTCTGCTTTTTGGCTGCGGCATTGTTTGTCGCTCTCTGCAGCTATACCGCAGTTCTCTGCAGCAACTTGTGCTTGCCGCCCTGGTTGCGTGCGGGCCGTGTATGCATGTCCTTGTCCCACCCCTTTGAGGGTGCTGGGGTTGAAGCCTTTCCTGGGTATCACCTGGTCCACCGTTCATCTGTTTGCCCCAGCGGCACAGTACACTCCAGACTACAGTGTCTAGGGCCTCTCCCCCTGTCCCACCTTCTAACGCCTGGCTGATGCAATCGCTGGGGCCCTTCGGAAGCCCAGTGTGAGCATGTGGTGACTTCCGAGTGGCTCTCCTTTCAAGTCAACTTTCATGACACCATCTTGTCCCCTGCAACACGCAAGGGTCTCTGCCTCGGCGGTCTCACGCGCTGCTGGATGCTTTTCTGGTCACAACAAAGTGCCGCCTCTTTTGATTGAATACAAATCAACGCCGTTTAGTTTACTTGAATGGATCTGGTTTGGCTCAGGAATTGTATCCAATCCAGTTGATGAATTCTCCTGTTTCTGTAGAGGTTTCGGCTATGCTTTGCAGAGACACGTGGAAGCATGCACCGTTGTTGACCACACCATCATCGCACTCGCCACATCACTGCACTCGCTACACAAGCATGTGCATCCACACGAAGGTTCAATTTGTGTGCCTTCGGGTGGATCACAGAGCACGCGCTCAGCTGTTCCTGCCCGTTCAGCATGTGCCCCATCCCATCCCTTGTGACCCTTCGTATCCTTAGGATAGTGGCCACACCGTCACTAAGCAGTGCATGCAAGAGGGCAAGAGGCACATCCCAGATGGCGGATGAAGGCAAGATGCAGATGGGATGAATGCATGACCACAGTGGTGGTGAAGCCCCTGATGGCCACTAGGCTGACCAGTCTCATGTATCCGTGCTGTTGAGAGTAGAAAAATAGTGCGTAAACTCGAAATGAACATAGATGAATGTCTGTCCTTGCGCACGTCTGCTTCCGAAAGCCGTAATGTACCTGAGTGAAATGGACTTGTGTAAGGGAGCAAGCCATTGACGGCATTGCCGTCCCCAGGTCAATTAGTACACCAGCGTTGGTACTGCAGGCAAGCAGAAAAGCTCAATCTGCGAATTCATATTTTGAAGAGGATTGGGAGTCGTTATGCCTCGCAGTAAGCAGGCAACCGTTGCCTCCCGAGGATGCAGACGCTCAAGGGCTGGTCTCGAAGACGAGGGTGCAGAGGGCCAGAGCGCCCAAGAAAGCAGATGTGATGTTGCACTAGCTATGTGGGTATGTTTGCTGTATGTAAACGCGTATCGTTGCGAATGCATGGCAATGTGATGAGTGCTGCATCGCTGCATATTCCTCCCCCTACTGCTCTTCAGGCAGCCTGTCCAACGACATAAAAGACGCAGCACCACTCTGAAATCGTGCAAACATATAGGAATGTATTGAGAAACTGTACTTGTGTTGCAAATTGCATGTGTCCCGATTTCTGGCAGTCTAGCAGAGTCCTCTGACACAATCAAGGCACACGATTGAGTGCGAGCGCTGACTACTGGTTTTACTGCAGGACCTTGGCCATTGCGATAAGAAGCGCTGCTCCGGCTCCAAACTGGTCCGAGCAAGAATCGTGCGAGAGATCAGATTGGGGAAGCAGTGGGGGGGCGTTGTCCTGTCCCCTGCTGGCAAAAACTGTGTGTCTGTGGAAGACGCCCCTCTCATCCAATCCAAGGGTCTTGCTGTAATAGACTGCTCGTGGAACCGTATAGAGGAGGTGCCGTTCTCAAAGACGAGGGGCGTTGCTCCCAGACTGTTGCCTTGGCTTCTTGCAGCAAATCCTGTGAACTATGGCAAGCCATGCAAGCTGTCGTGTGCTGAGGCGCTTGCTGCAGCGTTGTACATATCTGGGCTTCGGGAATCTGCAGAGGTAGTGCTCTCGCAGTTCGGTTGGGGCCACAGCTTCTTCGAGTTGAACAGTGAGCTGCTGGAGAAGTATGCTGGGTGCAAGTCAGCACAGGAGGTGATATTAGCGCAACAAGACTATATAGAGAACCTTTCAAGACGTCCAGTGGGCGCTCTAGAGCAGGATTTTTATGATCTTCCACCTTCAGAGTCCAGTGAAGACGAGGACTCAGACGATGAACCAGCAGGTAGTACGTGTCCGACAGGAGGTCCAGACAAGGAGTCCGTACAAAAGAGTTCAGAAAGTAACGCAGCTGAAGATAAGCAGATTAACCGTATGGTTGAAGTGGACAGGAGTTTTAGCCTGTTGGATGTGCAAAGAGTAGAACAATAGCCTTCAGCAACACAGCAATGAAGCCATGTCATTGCTTTCAGAGCATATTTTCATCCCTAGCCTACAACATGATCATGCAATGCACTTGTCAGGTTTTAGGATCTCATTCAACAATCACAATCTGCCTAAATTCTACCTCCAAGCCTTCAAGAAAGTGGAGCAAGGGGAGCCTCAATGGTGCGTAGGCGCCACATGTCCGACTCAATGTATCTGCTGTCACTCAAGCCTATGCACAGTTTGTGCTCGTATACTGCGCCAGTATCGACGTAAGTTTCATTCAAGCCTCCAGCATGTCCGCAAAAAATGGGTGCTCCACAAGCTTCTCGCAGCTTGCAGTCCACTCTGAGGATGATGCAGGAGCAATGTCTTTCCTGTATGGACACAGAAACGCGCGTCATCTGCACATCCACCTGAACCCAAAACAAAGACTCTCCTCCAAGTCTGGAGGGCGGCATTTTTCACTGGAAACCCGCATTATTCACACAAAAACTGTGTATGCTCTTCTCTGATGTGTTGTGATACCAAGCAGGTGCAGGCGTTCATGAGGGACCACACATGAAGGAATCGATCGTCGCCTGTTCCTTCCGGGTCATGCTGACACCCTTGTACGTCTCATCTGTGTATTTTTTGTACCGCTTGTACCGAAGAATCTTTGCAAGGTACAGAATCCACTGCACGTTGGTGCAGGGGGTGAATGAGTGCCAGCCTTGCTGGTGCTGTGCCGCTTGCCTCCAAGCTTGTTCTGCCTGCTGCTTCATTGCATAGTACGCTTCTGTCTGCACACACCAGACCCTTGAGGATGCGAAGGTGGTTCTAGCACCACAATATGAAAAGATAAGAAGAGCAACATATGAAATCAGCGCTCTGAAAGTGCACCCCACAGAGGCTGGTTTATGTCCACCAAGACAAGTGTAGGCAAGGTGGTAGGCAAGGTGGCAACATACACAGTGCAATCGCAGCTGTCACCCTGGGACAAATTCACTGCAGGAGCGGCAAGGCAAGCAGACCTGAGGATTGACAACTTCCTCAACCTGAGTGAACAGCCATGACAAGTCTTCGGATGCGAGATTGGAGCACTTGACAGCGCCGCTGCTGCAGAGCAGCCGTGACAGCGAAAAGTCGATGAGACAGATCCTGATGCCTTCACTCCGCACACTCCAGTCTTTGCCTCTCAAGCGGAACACCTGAGGAGTGTTTTTGGGCGCTGCATTGATGAGAAGATTGCCCCAGTGCAGATCACGGTGCTCAAACTCAAGGCAACTCTCAGCTACAGCCAGAGCCAGAGCTGCCTGC
Organism: Ulvella scutata; assembly: GCA_032359135.1. Taxonomy (NCBI): domain Eukaryota; kingdom Viridiplantae; phylum Chlorophyta; class Ulvophyceae; order Ulvales; family Ulvellaceae; genus Ulvella; species Ulvella scutata. The sequence continues at coordinate 32,323 of JAUMHD010003999.1, forward strand.
AGCACACACAAGGACTCTGTTGACAGTATCACCATGAGGCTTCTACCTCAGCTGCTGTTCTGTGTGGGTGTTGACAGCACATCCACGATCGTTCATCTAGATCAGAGTACCGGTATTGGTGTCTTCCATGTTCCTTGACATGAAGCAGGAACATGCATAGGAACAGCCAGTTGCTCATTGTATGTGCTCGTGGGAGGTTCTAGACCAGGGGGGGAAACACACACATCAGCCATCCTACTAACATGCAACGGGTAGGGCTGGAGCGGCACCATCACTACTGTTATAGTGTGGTCACAACTAAAGTGCTGGTTAGACCATTCGAGATGGTTCTGTTGGGGTGAAGTGGCAGGTGTATAATGTATTCTACACCAAGCTGTTTGGGTCATTGCCTGTTGTAAGAGACAGTGCGGAGCAGCACCTGCAGGATGAGGCTCTTGGCAGTCTTGAAATCCTTGATGTCGAAGCTCTCAAGGTCACTACCACCATTCTCGACCACCATGATGACATACAGCTGCGATGCTGGCAGCTTGCTGGGGTTCTCGTTTTGAGCCTTGTCCTCATCGTGCGCCCACTTCGTTTTGAAGCGCTTCCATGCGGCTACAAGGGTTGTATGGAATTTGCCGCGCACCACCAGTGTCCTCTTTGTGTTGGGGTATGCTGCACAGCAGCTGGTGCAGCCTGCAGCACCGTAGGTCGGCATTGGAGCTCAACAGTTCTGAGGTTGATGACACAATAGGGTTCTTTGTTGAACCAAATCATAAATTGCGCCTTGCCCACACACTCTGCTTACAGGTCACTGACCAGCTGTGAGGCATCGTCGAGTGACAGCGACAATTCTGATCACTCTACTACTGCGGCATGAGACCGGAACAGGGGCTGGATCGTACCTTCAGGGCTGTGCAGTGCATGCGTCGGAGACTGCAACTGGCTTAATTGCGCGTGCGCAGTAATTTCTGGCAGCGCCTGTTCAGCCGACATTTGCTGCTGCTCATTGATCATCGTGCTGCCCTCTATAGGCATGATTTGGATGACGTCACCACCACACTGGAACACCTCCTTGAAGGAGCCTTCGTTCAGCTTCTCCACTTTCTTGCCGCCAGTGAACTCGTTCAGGGCTGACTTGAAGTCCAGAGGCTCGTTCTGCACACGGTTACGCCAGATTCGATTCTGGAACTCCCCTACTGGCAAGAAAACATCACTGGAGTTGTATTATTGTTTCCGGAAAATTATTCTTACAGGTGTACCATGATACTTTCGGGTTATCGCCCCCTCCTTTGTAGTACATTACAGCCTGTACCAGACAATACTGAGGGGCAGCAAATCTGCATGGATGATAGCAAGGGGAAGCGCTTTCACATGCCCAGTTTGAGACGGGACGCTGAGTCGATGCAACCGAAGCAGAGCCACCTTTGTACAGGAGCAGGGAGACACGCACCTGGTTACACAGCATCAGCATTTCTTCTAAAGCAGTCAGCGGCTCCAAAACCTCATCATCATCAGAGACGCGTGGTTCTCCAGGCCGCCTGACAGCTGTGTCCTCTGACGACTGGCTCATGCACATGAATGCTTCATCATGTTGCACTGCATGTGGAGTTCCAGCCTGGCAGGTGCCAGGCACCTGCATCTGCGCAACTCCACTGCGCAGCTCCAGAAGCTGCTGGTGCCAGTACGCTGCACTGTGGACGTCTGGATGTGCAGGGGATGTTCGGATGGCAGCAAGCTGGCTGGGTGCAGCACCAGTCATAGTAGCAGTATGGGGTCGCTGAGCACTGCCAACAGCAGCTCTTGTCCCACAAGCCTTGCGCAGCACAGGCGCATGTACAGGGGTGCCTTTCGGGGAGACCTCAACAACGGAGGACCCTGGCGAAGAGAGCTCTCTGGATGGCACGGGCTGCTGGTTGGCCGGGGTGCAAAGAGACGTGTTTGGCTCCTCTGGCGTGGCAACACTGCCTTTGCTGTGCCGAACGCTTGAGCCACTTTCGGAGAGCTGTGGAGGTGTTTGCTGACGCGGTACATTGACGACATCGGTTTCCTGCTCAAGACTGAAGCGCTGCTGCGGAATGCTGGATCGTTCAGCCCTCAGCTGCAGTAACGATGTCAACAACGCAGTTCGAGGGTTGGGGCTTGGGCGTGCACTGTCGCTATCGCCCTCGCCTGCACGGATCACTGGCTGGACTGCATGCAGATGGTGCTGGGGTGTTGCTGGGGTTGCACTGCTAGCGCCAGGAGCTGGTATGAGCGATTTGCGTGCAAAGCCCCTCTGTGGTGTGAGACGATCTGGTCCAGGCCCCAGCAGCACGCTGGCGCGGGCTTTCAGACGCTGTCGTAGACGCTCTGTGCGACCTGACAATGGCGCAGGCACACCCGGAGGCCTGTCTGCGCTGCGTGATGCCGAGGCTACCTCAACGCATGTCGAATTTTCCTGACAGCATGCGTGCGTAATCTGAGACATTGTTCCTGACTGCTGCAAGCAGCCTGTTGCTGATACCTGCGAACGAGGCCGGCTTGAGACTGTTGAGGGTGCAGCAGATGCTGCCAGGGAGCTGAGCAACGGCTTGTTTGCTGTCGAGGAACATTGTCGTCCTTCAGTCGTGGAGTCAGGAGGGGTGGCACATGAAGCTGCAACAGATCCTCGAGAGGCTGCTTCAGCTAAGTGGGCAGGTGCACAATCACCTTCAGCGCGTGGCACAAGAGGAGGCTTGGAAAGATGCCGTGGGCATGCAGCGGTAGTCATGTGCATCTGTGACTGCGTAGCAGCGCTTGCAGTTTCCTGGGGTACACGACCAGACAATGCTAAAGACATGCGCTGGTGCCGTGTATTCGCTGCAACAGAATGTTGACCCTCTAGTCGGGACTGCTGTTCATCGACCTCTTTGAATACGCTCTGCGCATTCTGTGCCCCCTGGGAAACATTGATGCCTGACAGTGTCCACTGCGATTCTGAGCCTGCATCAGAAAACAGTGAATGCGGCTGATGTGTACTCGGGAACCCTGCTGTATCGCATGCTCGCTGACCAGCACCAGCGCTGGTAGCCTGTTCTAACCCAGTGCTGAACTGTGCAGCTGGATGCTGTTCGAGAGCTTCAGCAGCTAATGTGCTGGGTGGGACAGGTGGCCCGTAATCTGTACTTTCAGATATCAGTGCGGACTCTGAATGCTGCCTGGGACATGGCATACCCAGCGTTGATTCAGGCCCGCGAATCACTGTAGAGGGTGGCGGCCCATAATCTGTGCTCTCTGACATGAGCGGTTCCACACGACCTTGGCTCTGTGAGGACGTGCAGCTTGCATCGCTCCCTCGCACTGCAACCTTCTCACAACTATTGGGAGGGGCACTACAACCACCGTTCGTGGCACCAGATTCCTTTGGCCTGTGTCGCGTGGTGATATTCTGCTTGAACTGCACAAGCACCTGTTTCATCATACGATTGCTTGCCGCAGAATCTGCAGGGCTCGCATCATATGGCACAGGTGTGCAGCTGAGACCACCCGCTGGACCATTATTCAAGGAAGTATTGCCCTCTGAGCTGCGCTCTGCTGCAGCACTTCTAATAGAAGCTGTTGTGTGTTGAGTGTGGACAGATGATGGAACGGTGCTTCTCTGAGAGCCTGCTCTCCTTGGTGTATCGCCTGTATGTTGTGCTGCTGCCTCAGTCTTATCTGCGGTCCGAACCTCAGCAGTACCGACTGTGGCATGCAAGTCTGGGCTGACAGGTACTGCTGCAGGCGTGCCTTCCTCGAGCATGCTTTCTTCGCAACAATCCCTTGGAGAGCAGTCTTCAATGGCTTCTGACGTGACAGTTCCACTGCCAGAAGCAAAAGCTTGGATGTTGGGAGGAGTACAGAGAGGAGAGCATGGTGCACTCACACTGCTGTCAGGCACAACATCGACGATAGAGCGACGATCGGCACCTGTTCTGCCTTGCGTCTGCTGCTGACTGGTAACCCTGGTAGACTGCAACGGTGTAATGAGGCCGCTGTTGTGCTGTGATGGCGGTTGGCTGCTTGTGGCGGAGGTGGATTCTGATGGCTGTGATACAGCAGCAGCACCCAACGGTGTACTGCTAACGACAGGTGCTGTAGACCCAGGAGTTCTGGTACTACTATTCTTCTGCTGAAGCACTATGCTGCTTGCAGGCGGCTCCCTGTTGTCTTCACTGGGCGTGACAAGCACGTCATAGGGTGAGGGGGACTTGGTCGGTGTGCCTAGAGACACATCCGTTGCAGAATGAAACACGCCTGTTTCACCATAACTTGCGACTGATCGAGTCCTGCCGTGATCTGGGAGAGCTGGCAGTGCAAGATCCCTGCTTGTTGCTGCTGCATGGGCACCAGCTGCTGCACCCACTGCTGAAGAAGACCCAGTTGAATGGTCGGCCCGTGCACTTTGAAGAGATGCCCGATGCTCTTCACTTTCACAGCGCCACTCGCTGTCACGGTGAAAGTGGCGCATCCAGTGTGCAATGGGGTTGGATACAGCATGAGCTGAACTGGCAGGCTCAACAGGTGTGCTGGAGGAATCATCTTCTGGTTGAACTTCACTGAATGGTGCTTCCAGAATGCTCCTTTCACAACTTTGAGATTCGTGTCCACAAGCTTGTGTGGGAGTTGCTGCAGGAGCCACTGGCAGCATGCTGCAAGAATACAGCTGAGTAGATGATTCCGTGAGCCGCATGGCAAGGCAGCTCTGGTCTTCAGCATGTACAGTAGACTCAACCATGCCATCATTCTGAGGAGGGACATTCTCTGTATCTTGCAGCACCTGTGGACCTGGACTGACAATCTCCTCCAGCAATTCAAACTCATCCACCTGCACAACAAACATGCATTGTATCTCTATCTTGATGTTCTATTGGAAGGATTCATCATGCCGAGTTCAACACATCTGCGCTGGTGGTTGCTCACTTCGCGAAAATATGCTTTCGCCAGCTCTGCTTCTCGCCTCCTAGCTTCGGATAGCCAGGCAGGAACATGAGGCTTCCGGGGTTCTCGAACTTTCTTCGGCTTAGGCGCTGACTTCTGGCTGTCAGATGCGGGGTGTGCAGTTTGAACCGGTGACAGCAGCAAGAGATCCTCCTCAGAGTCGCCGAGATCTAGCTGCTCGCGCTGCTGTATCTGTTCCTGCGTTACATAAACGAGTGTAAAATATCGATTTAATGGCAGCGAAATCGCACATCACGATGCCTTGGGGACGGCACGAGACTGAAGGGCAACCTTTGGCCTGCGCCGCATACGGACACCGAAATCCTTTGGAGCGGCATACATTGCAGTCACAACGAATAGAAACAAAATAAAAAGTCTCAGACTTGACAGGCAACCACCAACAGCACTGTTGAGATCATGTTACCACTTCCTTGCTCGTCCTCAGACAAGCTGCACACCGCATATTGCATATCTCGGTGGGAATTTGTACTATGCAAGTATATTTCTACTTCGTGAAAGAAACACTGTTCGGCTTCGGGCCGCAATGGGCCCCACGACGATCATGCACGAAAGTTAACACTGTGACACAGCACTATGAGATAATTATGTTGAATCATGAGGATGAAATCCGTAATAAATCATCGAAGGAAAATTAGTCCACAGTTCTTATCACTGTAGAATCGTCGATATCACAGATCTTGTGGCAGTCGCCGCCGTGTGAGATGATCACACTGATGATGGATGGACTGGTAACGACGACGAGAGCCCAAACTCTTTGGGCGCTAAAGCCTTTCACGATCGAAGCCAGGTAGAGCTGTTTTCTGTTACCTGCTCTTGCTGGACATGTAGCCTGCATTCATATCACTTCTTCCCAGCATGGTGTCTGCAGCATCCAAGCAACCATGGTTCATCACTGCTGCCGCAGTTACAACATGGTGCGCTGTCCTGTACACTTTGGCGTGCATGATAAAAGCGTTGTTTCCCTTCCGGTTGGCTCCAGGCACCAATTCCAGAAGATAAGACCACGTTCATCTTCCCCGTATCTAGGTAGACATCTTGTTGAGCACATTATTCGTAATAACTCCTGCTGCATCCTCAGCACGAGCACCTTCATCCAACAGATTGCGTAGGCAAAAGTTAGCCTGGCTGTTTTTCCACCTGTGTGCTATCTCAGCCAGTACTGCAGCAGGGAGCATAAAAACGTGCTCTCTTGAGTACAGCTTGTGTTTTCCTGTGATCGGCGGTTTCTTTTGCCGTAAAATAGTAGTAGCATGTGTTTGGTGTGGGGAATTCAGTGGAACGCTTCAAGGGCAGAACCACAACAGGGCTTGGTGACATGCCTGCAGTCATATCTGGACAGCATTCTTTGCTGTGTGCTTACTCCCCTCAGATATGACACAAGTTGTTTCTCAGAATCATTAGCAAAGTATTACTGTATCTCCTGCCTGAAGGGCATTGTGTGATTCCGATGAGGTGTCAAGTGGCCTGGTGTATAACATCACCATACTAGCTCAAATCCATCTTGTGCCAGAACTTATTAGAGCTTCTGATGGATGAGAACAAAACGAGCCTAAAGTGAACGCCGGTTCGTACAGTATCCCCAGCCCCGTACCGATCCTCCATCATCTAGGGTTTGAATGAAGGTACACATGCAACATGCTCGTTGCGTTCTCCAACAAGGCCCTGCTCTCCAATTTTAAATTCGAGTATCCTTTCTTGCTCACACTCATGCATATGCTCACATGCACAGTGAGCTGTGCGGTCATGGCATCGATGGGCAAGGTCACAAGAAATTCCAGTCAGCTGATGAAGCTGGAGAGGTACAAGACAACCGCACAGCTCAAAAAGATCGCAGTCCTCTCGGCTGTGTTCTGCATGAGTGTGGTCTTTGGCAACATCTCATTAAAACACATTCCGGTCAGCTTCAACCAAGCCATTGCTGCCACCACCCCAGCATTCACTGCAGTCTTGGAGTACTTTCTGCAGAGCAAAGTTCAGAACAAGACCACATACTTCACTCTGATTCCCGTGGTGGTTGGGATCGTGATTGCCAGCAGATTTGAGCCTTCATTCCACATGTGGGGCTTCTTATCGTGCCTGATTGCCACCTCCCTGCGGGCTTTGAAAAGTGTCGTTCAGGTGAGATGTTTGTCGTTTTGCCTATGTTATGAAGTGTGCAACCCTGTTAGGCTCAATCTTCAGCGTAGTGAAGGATCCGCGGTGGTTGCACTGCGTGTACAAAGCATGTTGATGCTCCGTCAACGCATAGCTAGCATTGTGCAATTCGGACCTGTGTGTCAAGTATTTCTGTAGTGATACCCTCTATGCATACCCAGCAACAGAGGGTCTCACTTATTCCAGAAGTCTGCTGGCCCATTGCTTGAACAATTGTCGGAAGCCTGCACATGACTGATGTACCGTACTTCGCCATCTGCAAGTAGTGACTCTTATTGAAATGTTCTTGGGTGGCGGTGGTGTGGCTGATTGATTCTAAACTCTGCATTTCCAGTTCACTTGTTGCCTTACTGTCAAGTGAATTCACCAGTGGAAACTGTGGCGGCATACATGACCTCCTGATGGGATGTGCATGCAGTCGATGCTGCTGGAAGGCAGTGAGAAGCTCCCAAGCCTCAGCCTGCTAGCTCACATGGCCCCAATTTCAGCCATCATCCTCATACCGTTGACTATTGTGCAAGAGCCAGCGTCTATCAGTTCAGTATCAGAGCTGTCGAACGGGTCGACTGTCTTCAATTGGCTACTTATGGGCAATTGTGGCCTCGCTTTCTTTGTGAATCTTACAAATTTCCTGGTCACGAAGTACTGTGGAGCTCTAACTCTGCAAGTTCTTGGGAATGCGAAAGGGGTGGCTGCTGCCGCAATATCTATTATGATTTTCCACAATCCAGTCACAGTTCTAGGTTGGGTTGGATATAGCATAACCATGTTTGGTGTGGTTGCATACTCCGAGGCGAGAAAGCAGTCGTCTCGTCTAGCGAAGGGGAAGGAGGAAGCACCTGGCCAGTTGCTTTCCTTCAGTACCTATTCCAAGGTCTGAATCACGTCGATATTGACAGATATCTGCGAAGCATATGAATCAGATATCTTGTTCAGTTTCTTGTGGGCTTTTTCATGTCATTTGATGCCTCAATGTGTACTTTAGTGACAGATTTATTATCCAGATGTCACATGGTGACGATGGAACTCTTGGACACATAACAACATCACATGTATTCAATAATGTTACACAGCATCCCGGCAGTTTAACCCTTCCCTGTCTGAGTAGGTATTTCTGGCTGGCATTGGTGGGGGGTTCTGCATCATTCTGCTCACAGCAACTGCTTCCTCTGGAAAATTTGTCACTGATGATTGCACTATCGCGTTTGTACAGTCATTGGCAGGAAACAGCAACTGAAACTCGCTGGGATGCTTGTCTCTAAGAACAGATCATTGCATGCTAAGCTACGCAGTGCTGGATCTTACTGACATGTGCTAGGTGACCTGGTGCATTTGCACCTGAGCCTCTTGTAACCGATCGCCAGATACTTCATACCATGAGAATCCTTGTTTCTTGATCTTTCCAATGCAACCAGCTTCAGGGCGTTCTGTGTTCTATGGATGGGGAAAGGTGCAGCGCACGCACTGTGCAGTGTGGCAGCCATCGCGACACGCCCAAACCGCACGTCGAAACCCGCATAGCCCATTTCTATACATTCTCAGTGATTTTGAGCGCTCGTGTACCTGTCAGGCTCATCTCAGAGACAGCATTGCCTGGCGTGTACACATATGTATAACCAAGCTTGCATGTCCTTCAGCAAGGCAACCTGGGCTGTTCCACTGAACAATCCCCGGTTCATTGTGGTGTAAATAGATTTGGCCATTTTCTAAAGCGTGCTGCAGCCTGCTGGGCCCCGTGTTCGCGCCAGAATCGCAAGTGGACAATACATGCAGCACCACAGAGCGTCGTGCACACGCTCTTGCATGAATCCCTGCCTCTACATAAACAACTATGCAGTAGTTCAGATCACACTTTGGCCCTTGGGCCTTGGAATACTAGTAGATGCGCTCAGAATGGGCCCAGCACAGTGGCATTCCATGCCGTCTGTACCTGGCACCTGGCCATCCGCTTCCCGCACGCATATCAACCGAGCACATAGGCTTTTCACAGTACGTGTGTTCTCGCTAAACGTGAGGCTAGTCTGCCCCTTTCCCGCTACATGAGCATGCCATCCACCACATGCCACCCACACCCCAGTACACAGACACTTGTGAGGAGCACTGAATAGATTTCTGCTCGTATGACCTTCGAATAAAGTGGTCGTTCGATGCAACACTCGTTCAGGGGCCCTGCCATGCCCTCCTGGGGTGCATGGGGTGTGTGTGGCATGTGGTGGATGGCAGGCTCATATAGCGCGAACGCCAGTACACAGACACTTGTGAGGAGCACTGAATAGAGTGCTGCTCGTATGACCTTCAAATAAAGTGGTCGTTAGATGCAACACTCGTTCAGGGGTCCTGTCATGCCCTCCTGGGGTGCATGGGGTGTTGGTGGCATGTGGTGGATGGCAGGCTCATATAGCGCGAACGCCAGTACACAGACACTTGTGAGGAGCACTGAAAAGATTGCTGCTCATATGACCTTCAAATAAACTGGTTCTTAGATGTAACACTCGTTCAGGGGCCCTGCCGTGCCCTCCTGGGGTGCATGGGGTGTGGGTGGCATGTGGTGGATGGCAGGCTCATGTAGCCCGAACGCCAGTACACAGACACTTGTGAGGGGCACTCAATAGATTACTGCACAAATCACCTTCAAATGAAGTGGTCGTTAGATGCAACACTCGTTCAGGGGCCCTGCCATGCCCTCCTGGGGTGCACGGGGTGTGGGTGGCATGCGGTGGATGGCAGGCTCATATAGCGGGAAAGGGGCAGACCAGCCTCACGCTTAGCGAGAAAACACATACTGTACAAAGTTTATGTGCTCGGTTGATGTGCGTGCGGGAAGCAGATTGCCAGGTGCCAGGTACAGACGGCATGGAATGCCACTGTGCTGGGCCCATTCTGAGCGCATCTACTAGTATTCCAAGGCCTAAGGGCCAAAGTGTGATCTAAACCACTGCATAGTTGTTCATGTAGAGGCAGGGATTCATGCAAGAGCGTGTGCACGACGGTCTGTGGTGCTGCATGTATTGTCCACTTGCGATTCTGGCACGAACACGGGGCCCAGCAGGCTGCAGCATGCTGTAGAAAATGGCCAAATCTATTTACACCGCAATGAACTGGAGATTGTTCGGTGGAACAGCCCAGGTGGCCTTGCTGAAGGACATGCAAGCTTGGTTATGCATATGTGTACACGCCAGGCAATACTGTCTCCGAGATTTGTCTGACAGGTACACGAGCACTCAAAATCACTGAGAGTATATAGAAATGGGCTATGCGGGTTTCGGCGTGCGGTTTGTGCGTGCACGGAGCTATCGCGATGGCTGCCACACTGCACGGTGCGTGCGCTGCACCTTTCCCCATCCATAGAACACAGAACGCCCTGAAACTGGTTGCATTGGAAAGATCAAGAAACAAGGATTCTCATGGTATAAAGTATCTGGCGATCGGTTACAAGAAAGGCAAACAGAACGTGCACCCAAAGTAAGTGAAAGTTACAGACGTACATCCATCACATGGCACAGCAGGAGGTTGTTCACTCAGCAAGACATTCGCAACGGCGCTAGAGCTAGAGAACATCAAAGTTATGGAGTGTCTACAAGAGGCTCAGGTGCAAATGCACCAGGTCACCGCATGTGCTGGTCTCACAGGCAGCGAGTAATGCTATGAAGGCCACCTTCCGATTTCATGAACGTCACTATAGGACGAAACACAGCGTGCAAAAGAATGGCATAGGCGGGTTGTTTAGATGATGAGGGCACTGTGTGCCCTGCATCATAAATAAATACATTATTCGGGGAGTACGCCATGCTCAGTTTGAGCATCAGCGCCACAGTGGGGGAATTCTTGCAATTCGGAAGGGGGGAACCAGAGAGCCTTTACGCACCTGGCGTAGAAGCTTGAAGAAAAGGCGAGTGGTGGCCGTGGCCAGAAAGAGATTCGAACCCGGAACCTCGCATAAAAGCACTGCTACCGGTGCGGCCACGGGGGCCGTGGCTCAGTTTCAAGGTCAAAACCCCTAATCGGAGACCCCGCCATATATGGCCAAACCCAGGAAGGGATTCGGCCTCAGCACCCCAAAAGGGGCGGGACAAGCACGAGCCACACGCAACCAGGGAGGCAAAAACATTTCTCAGACATTACGCCAACCCCGAAAAGCATAAGAGCCTCGTGCGACAGTGGCTGGGTACGGACCGGTGGCACTAAGCAATCAGTCCCAAGAAAAACCCCCAGTAAGGGTCGCGCCGAAACAGCAAAGACAAAGGACGCACAGAACGATGAACTCACAGGCAAGCTCAGGAGCAACAACAGAGAGCTCTGCTTCAGCCAGAACGGCACAAATGAGCAGAGAATATTGGCGATAACGGAATACACCCCAGTGCGGACAGCTGCGTCACAATCCTGCAGATAAGGGGACTGTCATCTCATGACCAGTACCTGATGAAGCTGAGCTGTACGCACCATCCATTGTCAAAAAAATTTAGCAGTGCTGACGGTTCACTCAGCTTGGTGCTAGGCGTGGTTCTCGATTCGCAGCAAGGAAACGGTTCTGTTTCCTGCCAGGAAAGGAAGGAGAAAGAAAGAATCTATGAAATTAGAAATCGGGTCCCAGAACATAATCTTTTCGGCCAAATGGTAGTATTTTGCATGCTGATTGGGCGGAAGTATAGCCTTCGCAGCAACGTTGGTTAAGGTTAACCTGAAGCATTTCACCTGAAAAGCGAGATTTGGTTGTCTTTGTCGGACTGGCAGCCAGTTGTGCCTGGTACGAAGACGTATACAATTACAACCAGCATGCAGCAGTTCTTTGTGTCTTCTGCGGACTTTTTGTTACCTCTCCTCGACCTGGCGGAGGTTGAATACGCAGGGCTTCGTTGAAAGTAATACACAATGATGTCATTTTGTAGATGCAGATTCTGCATCCTCGATGAGTATCAAACAGTGGGCACGAACATGTGCATAAGCCTGCACAGGACCGTGCCACCAGCATTCACTCCTGCAATTGGTGCTGAAGGCACACGCTGTTTATTCGAATAGGTCTTCATCCTGGTCTCGAGTTGTCTTAGCGTTTTGCGTTTCGAGTGTGCAATGGCAAAAGGTGCTGCACAACCCTTAGCTGCATCTACAAGTGCTGTTCCTGATGAGTGAGACACTGATAGGTTAGGCCCATGAATCTGTTTCTCGTATTTGGACTCGCTCGCAACCCTCTGCTGCATCTCACCTCCAGTCTCATGCAGTACATCCTTCTGCATCACGTGAAAAGGAGCCCGGCAGGAGTGGAGCCTTTGCTGAGAAATGGGGGTTTTTGATAAGACTGGTACCATGTATACCAAGTCACTTTGTACCGGATCTATACACTCAGGCAGAGAAACGTGTCGATCGGGTGGATGAAGTGATCGCAAGAATACCGCTCATAGACAACAAATGCGATGCGGAGCGTGATGGCGCCATCACTCTCCAGGCAAGTCGGTATCTTTCTCTGAGGAAGGCTCCTAGTTTTCCACAGGCGCCGGTCCTGCTTGGAGACCAGATTGGCTGCAAGCGGTGCAGGATACTCTCCAGAAGAGCTTGAAAGGGGCACATGTGCAGGAGAAGGCTTGGTTGCTTACTCGATGGCTCTCTGAAAGAAATCGTTTGCGAGAACAGGGCAGTTCTTACTCCTTCAGGTGTGTTTGCTTGCACATCAACCCAGTGGATGCTTGCACATCAACCCAGTGGATGCTTGCACATCAACCCAGTATGGAAGTGCATCACATACTGTGACTGAGACAGGCTCAGAGCAAGTGCGCTAAAACCATTGTTCTTTTGCTGCAGATATAGGCTTATTGGCCTCATCAAAACTTTGTGTGGTGTGCTGGTGCCTGCAATAGTGTCTACCTTGTCAACGTTTGAGGCCGGCTCTTCGCAGCGTTCGACACTGATGATACTGTCTATCTTTGTCAGCGTTCTTGGAACCTTGTCTACCGCTCTTGAAGACTTCTACCAGTATGTTGCTTTGCAGCAAAGCTCTTGAACTGGGTTGCCTGCTGTGCCACTGCTCCGTGATATCGAACATGTCCGTCTGGCCCTGCACGTACCTTGATCCATCGCTGATCATTGACACCAGTCGTTACACACATGTGTTCAAACAACACCTGGAGCGTTTGTTCTGTATGCAGGTACAGCGCAAGGTGGGCTGATCTCTCTGGAATTTACCTTGTACTCCAACAGCTCTTGTGGTTCAATGCGGCTTGTCATTGTGCTGGTTGTTCCAAGCTGCAAAGCTGTGGTGCCCTGAACCAGATGCATAGATTCGGCGATATAAAGAATATGATTTGCCAGCTGTAAATCTGGAGCCACATGTGGAAAGATGGTGCATAATATTGGATCTAGGAGATGTACTGTGTCGCCATATGTGGGAACAGTGTTAACTCAACAACCTTGGAGTTATAAGTCGGGGCGGAAACATGAGAAACTCTCATGTTCTTTTGCTGTAGGGCGACAGCAATGAAGACGTGTGTGATGCTGCTGGATAGAGAGTTCTGGGAATGGTACAGCGTTTCTGGGATGTATGCCAAGACAGATGGTGTACCAAACAATGCAAGAACGAATCAAGCGTTCCAGAATTTCGTCAAGATTGTTGAGGCTTCCATCTTTTCCGCACAAGAAGGATGCCTGAACACAATCATGGCTGGTGCAACCAACAAGGAGGACTGAAGTCCTTGTGGGTACATTGCGGGTACAGGTACGGCACGGCACTTGCTCAGATTTCACTGCAGCCATGCCCTGTATCCAGTAACTGGAACAGCCGAGAAAGATGTTTCAAGAGAACGGTAAGACCGCGAATTATGAATGCAACATCCATCAAACACCCATTCACTAGAAAGGCAGAACTGCACCATCATGAATGTCTTTGCCAGCACCCAGCGAATCTTCCATGGTTCAATCGAGAATACTCGCAACAAAGCAGCAAAATTACAATCTGGTGCAGTAGGATGGCACCCGTCAATACAGCATCACCTCTATCGTGGGCAGCAGGGCATGATCGCAATTCACCCGAATAAAAACTGGTTGTCTATTCGCAGTACAGACCAGTCAACTATCAACTATCAGACCAGAGAAGTGGTCATCATATTCTGCAGTCCCAAAGCTCTATGCTCTTCAATATACACTATGCGTTTCTGCATCAGATGCAGCTAGAACACCTACAGGAAGTAACGCAGGAAGTTCCTTGTCAGTTCCCCGTCACTACTTATCTTACTGGATCTCACGGTATCCAGAACAGATGTCTGACCCGCATCGCACCACCTTGTCACGTGCCGAAGAGAATGTTCAGAATCTGTCGAGGACTCGTCAGGAGGGAAGCAGCTCTGAATTAACAGCCAAAGTCCCACCAAGAAGGGCAGAAGCTGGTCGTAATTCAGCAGTGAGCCAGTGTGCCCAATGCTATTCCACTGCAACAGAAGCTCTACTCCCAGTGCATTGCTCACAACCCAGACAAACAGCAGTGTCGAAAATAGCCTGGCCTGTACCTGTGCACCATCAACCAGCTCCTCAACCGCTACTGCTCTGCTGGTGATGGCTGAAGTTGGCCTGCTTCCATGCACAGCTTCTGCCCTACTGTCACCAACCTCAATCACAGCCATCAATGCGCCGATAAAAGCGCCTTTAGGAAAACTGCCCTTTGTCACACTTGTCTCTTTTTTCGACCCATTCAGCACTTGCAGCATGTCTTGGCACCATTGCACTTGCTTCTTGCTCACATGAGCATCTCTGATAGCATCAATTAACCAGTACACAAGCACTAGGGTATACATACAGCACAATGTAGCCATGATCCAGCGCACCGCTTCATGTGCATGGAAGCGGTAGAAGAAAAATGCGAAAACGTCATCCGTGCTGCTGCATCTCATATCTTTGAACAGGACAATCCAGAACAACAAAAGTATCGCATACGCAAGTATCTGCATCCCCACCCCAACAACGATGTGGAATCGTAGCCCAGTGCGCACATTCTTCACCTGAGCCTCCTGTCCACCACGCAAAATCCAGTGAACCCAGTACCTCACTGCAAGTCCCCGCTGGCCGAGAACTATCAGTGGAGTGTTTTGGAAGATGATGTAGGTGAGAACAGTCATTTCTCTAGCTGTCAGTGCATCCGTACCATATCTCACCAGCTGGAGCGAGACTGAGAGCACCTGTGTCACGTACATGAGGGTAAGAAAATATTTCACACTACAGGAAAAAGACTACCCAGGGACCACTGCGGTATAGATAGAGATCTCCAGTCATATGCAACTCCAGTCATGAAATGTTCACACTGCCAGACACAAGGCAGATAAACACGCGCAAGAGACTAAGACCACAACGTCAAGCTCTAGTGCTAGTAAGAGCAATTCGTTTGTAAATCATATGTGCGAACTGGCGACAACTGCTGGTTACATAACCTGTAGACAGCGCCGGCAGTGGAGAACTCGACACACCACACCGCTGCATATGCAGTACCCGGCAAGGGAAACGTAAACATAGCAAGATGACAAGTGTTGCAAGCAAGAACGCACCAGAGCCATGAAGGTCACTAACGTCATATCTGACATCTCCCGTGAACGCCACAGCATGCCACGGAACAGAACTATGCAGAAAGCGATGCCTTGTAGATACAGGCCTAGGCGCACTCCGATGCCCAGCAATTGGGCTTCAGATGTTTCGCATCCCATCGTGCAGTGCTGTTGCTTGTGGGTAGCACCACTGCTGACTCACACGAAATTGGCTCTGGGACTGTCAGCTGTACGCCAGGAGAAGGCAATTTTCCACAGAAATGTGCACAATGCTACTGCCAATTCACGACGTGATGTGTCCTCGTTAAACGTGTGAGCAAAAACATTGAACCTTGCGCAACCTAGAAAGGCGCAGAGACACGTCTACCACAGACACTTATCGACCCGATTCACTTATCAATAGGAATGCAGATGTGAACACGTTTGTACGCGCCCTTGTCAGCGAAGATGAGGACGTGGTGGGTCACTCGACCGTCGACCGTCGTGACTGGAAACACAACAACTCGTGCACATCTAAGCAAACACAAAACAACTGGTGCATTAATGTGGGGAATTTGTAGTGCTTTTGCGTAGAGGACTCTCAGCAAGGCTACACATGGCATTGTACTGAGGAATTAAATTTCAGCACATCATGGTACAGTTTCGTGATGGTGCTGTTGTGCCATTCGAGTGAAGTGGTGGATGTTTTGTGTTAGTTGATTTTTACTATTTGGGTTCATGCCTATTTACCACCTTTCCGGTTTGTAAGAGACGGTACAGTTTCTCCTCTGACTCATACAGACAAGGATTGGCGCACACACGTGATACCGTCTTGAATCAAGAATGTGCTGAAGGATAATAGATGAGCTGGTGTGAACCATGGTTTTAGGTGTGACGCCTGCCAGAGACAGGGTCAGAATCGGTGACAAGGACTGGAGAAAAAAGGTCCGGCCCAACAACAACATAAAATGCAGAAACAGTGTAACATCCCGAAAAATGATGGACTGCTATGTCATGCAAGCAGAGTTCAATCAGATTATAGCTCAGAAATGAAGAGGACTGCAGGCAGTTGATAATGCATACGCACAGAAGCACCCTGCGAGCGTATTGGATCACACACATGCCGATTGCTGGCAACAGGGAGGCAAGAGGACATCCAATACATGCAACCAACTTCGAGATGTGGCACCATTCGAGCACATATCACCGAAGGGTGCAAGCTGAGCAGGGGTCTGCAGAGTGTACACATGAGTCTGCAGAGTGTACAGAGTGTACACATGAGAGCACAAGGAACAATCCCCCCCCCCCCCCACCCGCCCGTCGCCCCCGAAGCCATGTGCGGTGTAAGGAGAAATCACAACATGTTGCCACTGGGAAGAAGAAGGGACAGGGTCAACATAAAAAGCAAGCAGCAGCAGGTGACCAATTGCCGCTTCGCAGGCAGTGTCACTGAGATTCTTACTGCAGGACCATGATGACAGATGAGCCCATTGTTTTCACCCGAAACTAAACAGGTGGACCAGAAGTATTCAAACTGACTGTAAAGAACGAGACATGTGATCACGCAAGCATGTTTGTACAATGGGGCACGACAGCAGATGGTGCCTACGCGACATGACCACACAGAGGGCACGTGGAAGTGGTTCAACTCTGTGAGTAACATGATGTGCAAGAGACGCAGTAAGGGCAATCAACAGCTGCACAACACACGTCCAGCACACTAACCATCCCTATCAGCACAGGTGGACACTTTATATAAAACGCTCAGACGGGCCTGTCTCAGGACGAGGACGACTCAACTTTTGTCAGGTCCCTGGCCATTTGTGAACGAGTCATCAATGGAAACAGAGTGAAGGAACGGTAGCAGGCCTGTGGGTACCACACACGGGTTCCATGTCGCTACAATCACACTCGAACTGCTCTGGTTGCAGCCTTCAGGGACGTACACATGCACTGTACATCACAACCGTCGTCGGCCAGCCGTGCTGGCATTCCTGTGAGCTCCCTTTGGAGTGTGAAGGCTCATTTCCTACATTCTAAGTCTCATCCTAGGTCGTTGAGCAGCCCTTATGCCTGGACGAACTCAACAGTTTGAAGTTGTGAAGGCCATGAACAGTTCATGGCATCTCAACTGCTTATGTCTCCAGCAGTCGTTTCTTGCCCCTGTGCATTCCTCGTCTGATCATGGATTCTGCTGTGACACTTGTGCATGAAACGAAGCTCGCATTCTCTTGCGGCCGGTCCCAGACTCGCTCATGCCCTCCACACCTCTCTGAACTCGACGCTCAATCAAGCCACCGAGTTTCTGGGGCTGCCTGGAACCTACACAGCCTCTCCAGGCTCTAATGTAAGCGCAGCCACGTTGATCGGTCCCTGCAATTAACCAGTCTGGCCTGGTTAGCCAGATACACATTATCAGCCGCCACACTCACCCAAAGACCACAGGCGTGTGTCAACACAACTATTCTTGTGGGTATGAACCTTGAAACTGCACAGACCCATTGAATCCCTGCTACAATATGACTTGCATGAGATACAGTAATCATAAGGCTCAAGCACGCGAGGGTAAACAGGTAGCGACAGTCTGAAACATCATGAGCGTATGATAACATCCTCTATTGCTCAGTGCAACAGCCCCTAACCTTCTCCCAGCGAAAGTGTACCATACAAAAGACTCAAGCAGAGCATGAAAAGCAACGTCTGAAAACACTCTGCAAGAGCCGTACCATTGCTGTGTGGCTACCAAGTACTTCGTGCTTTAAACGTCTGACTGGTTTTGTAAACTGCAACCGAGACTGTGCAGATGCACATAGTTACCCACACAAGTGCAGGAGTCCAGCGAAACGTGTGCAGCACTTCCTCATCACCTAGGCTGCCCCCCCTACCTAAAACATTCGGGGCACCCTGCTTCTGTTGACCTGGCTTACTGCCACTGCTACATACACTCATCTGCACATGAACTGTCTGTTGCATGCTGAAATGGCAGTAAATGTTCAGGACTGACCCAAACACATACTTCTTCAAGAAGTGCTGATGTACATCTATTGCATAATAATCATATCCGAAGGAGTAAGAAAAGAGCCTATCAGAAACCATGTCACACCCAGGAAGTATATGCATATGACCTCTCTGCAGCTTGGAGGTATCCTACATGGTGCCGTGGACAGCTCGCATGTTGCGATGCAGCTGCCATTCATGTGGCCACACACACTACATGCCAAACAAGAAACGACTGCATTATCGCTTCTGCTCAAAAGCAAGCATTTACCTCTAATCTCTATCCAATTCAGAAATCTTTAACACTAAGGCGAGTTCCCAACACCAAACCAATCAGGCTTACGGTCCTGCTACTCAAGCCAAGTTGGACGCGGCAATCAGTCATATGTGGCAGCAGACCAAGAACACAGCAGCGCACCGAGTTGATCTGATAAGCAGACCGGCTATTGGTGGCCTGCACTGCTGAGAACTCAACACACAAGCCACCTGCGGGCACCTCTGCAGGGGCATCCCAGCGCATGGTGTGATTCTGCCCTCTCAGCATGCTGCCCCACATGTTCTCACATGAGTCCATCTGAAACCCAGCCTTCCGAGGCTCCGAGTCCTCCCCACTTATCACATCCAGAGTCCCGATGGACGCGAGCACGAGAGCCTGAATCCACTGCGCTGGTTCTTGTGCGGTTGTGAGGTGGTACTGCTCCCCTGCCTCCCATCTAGTCACCAGCTTTCCCTTGCTGTTGTGCAGCGTGAAAGTGACGGCCTCGTTCTCGACCGGGTCACCGTGATTGTCGTAGCCCTTCTGTGGCAGCTTGCACCCCTCGTCTTTGATGATATCAGCGAAGTAGTCAGGGGTTGCTATGGCCTGCTCACAGTGGCGGACTTCAGCACAGTTACAGTGAGCATGGCGTGGCATGCTGCACATGGGCGGAAATCAGCTCCCAGGGCAAGATAAGAACTGTTTCAGGGCACGCCTCACTGTGCTCATTCAGCACACGAGACGTGACA
This sequence comes from Ulvella scutata, assembly GCA_032359135.1. Lineage (NCBI taxonomy): Eukaryota > Viridiplantae > Chlorophyta > Ulvophyceae > Ulvales > Ulvellaceae > Ulvella > Ulvella scutata. The sequence goes on from JAUMHD010003999.1 coordinate 51,918, forward strand.
GCTGTTTTTTTTATCTTCTACACATTCTCTTCTACACATTCTCATATACATATGTTGAGCAATTCTGGTTGAGTTGGCCCACATCAGCTTTCTCGTGTGCTCCCAGCGTGTCAAGAAGTGCCAGCGTGCTTGCCTCACGACAACAATGCGCACAAGAGCACACACACACGCACACCACAAAACAGTGTCTCGGAGTTGAGCTGCTGTGGTACTGAGAGTGGCTGCGTACCTGCGGAGAGAACGCTAGAAGGGTTAAGAAGGCGCCCAAGTACATCATAGCGCCGTAAATCAGATCCGGCTAACGAGTTCTTTCGTCCCTTGAACAATCCGAGAGAAGCAGATAATCCAGACGTAGATGATCTAGATGCAGTGGCAATGACAGCTACAGCGCTACAGATGTAACTTGTACTCTAAGTAAGATGGTCGCTGTCACTCAGCTGTCCGTATCGCGCAGCTGCCCCCACGATGACAGCGGTTCACCTCTCAAGGCTGCAGCATGATGCTATGACAATGGTACTCTTTACGAGCTGGTGTGGTGGCGCGGGTCATGACGCATATCCACGGTTATTTGCGAATTGCGAGGGCAAAACAGAAAACAGGGAAGAACCAGCAGAAAACATACCCTGCGTGCAGTACATGAATAAGAGCCATTGCAACACAAAAATTACAGAGAACTGAATGTAGGGTGTAACAGTTGGTGTGAGCAGGCTACGCTTGGAACACCTGCAGTGTTCCACTATCATTCACATATCTGAACCCACTCTGTTTGTGGACCATTTCTCATCTGCTTGAATGAACAGCGTATTCGTCACGTCACCATTTATGTCATAGATGTACCTCCCTTGCTGTCCCCACAGTGTGTACAGCTGGGTAGAGAGCTGTTGTTTGTGTGCACACTTGTGATGTCGAACGCATGAGGGCGATGCATTGAAAGTCTACGGATAAAAGTGTGCATTGTAACTGTAACCATGTGGTGATACTGCAACTGTGAACACACAACTCGCCTGTCTCTGTCAGCTGCTGCTGGGCAGATTGCGGCAGGTGGCCGGGGGTGCAGGGCAGAACCCTCACGTGCTGCACGCCGAATAAGACAGGGGCCAGTATTCCTGGCGTCCTGAAGGTGCCCAATGCATTCTCATTGAAGGTCACCAGAGGACTCGGGTGTCTGCGTATCCAGCAGCAAGAGAGAAAGCAACACCCCGACAAGTTGATTAAAACGAATTGTTCTTTTTTGGGTCTCTTGTCTTTCAGAAGTGCACACACGTGGTGCAGGCAATGCCACTTACCCCTGCCAATCACTCCTCACCATAGAAAACATATGTAAGGACCCAGATATTCATGGAAGCGCTGGTTACTGTTGGGCTTACTGTCAACCCTTTCTCGAATGCAAGCAGTGTCCCACATGCAGCTATGGGCAGCAAATGCGCACTGAGGCAACGACCAACTGATACATACGAAGCTTCAGTTTTACATCTCTGCCTTCCTGCACCCGTCTCAAGTTCGCTTGCTTGCTCGCTCTGTCTCGGTGCTTCGACACTGCCAGTCCTGCCTAAAAAACATGCAGCAATGATACGGAGGCTCGCACCCTCCACATACTGGACAGAATACTTTGTGCTCGAGCACCTGACTGGCATTAATATTGGCACGATTGGAAGCCTACCGCTCCTGTGAGACACAACCATGCATCACTGCCTGAGTCTACAACATGAGCAATACAACTGCTGCTACTGCCGCAATAGACGGCAGTGCTAGCGCCTTCAAGCTGCCTGCTGCTGCCTGGAAGTGCTTTGACGTGGACTGTGCCAGGCATGTGTCCTTCGCAAGCTGTATTTCATCCTCTGTGGGATCAGCCATGCTGTGGAAGCAGTACCCCACGTACAGGTCCGCATCATTGCCACAAACTGGCCAAATTGGAGCTGTATCGGGATCAATAGCGTTGGCGTACACGATGTACTCCTTGTTATCTTCCATAACTTCGGTTGAGCATGAAAACCCGCAACCAACATCCATACCGTAGCCAGTGGAGGCCGTCAGCTTCATGCCCGTGTGAATGGGCATGAAATCTACGTCATTTCTAATGATATCGAGGACGGTGATCTCGAAGTTCTGCTGCCAATGGGTCCCCTGCGGGCACTCGACATGCGCCATGTTGTGAACCCTCACATGTAAACCAACCATGCCCTCCATGCACAACGTCGGATCCCTCGCATCACAGTTTTCCTCCTGCCACACTGGATAGCTGCAAGAGGCGGGCTCGCAAGCGGAAGCACTGGACGCTAGGCATAGCGCCAGCACTGCGATTAAGCAATATACCATGGCTGTTTTGAAGCGGCAGTCAATAAACTGTTTATCGGAATTGAAACTTAGGCTGATTTAATGGTAACTTTTGCGTTGTGCTTGCGAGCAGTGAAGCGGTAAGACAAGCGTAAGGTGGTTGTGGCCCACTATTGATCATCTTTGTTCGTGCTGGCACATACTGGTGCTCATGCCGACCGTTCGGCAAATTAGAGTGATCAAAACGCTTTCGTTCTCACGTTCCTTTCGTTCTGTGTTGAATAGACATTGCCCATTCTGTATGATTCAAACGTTCAAACCAATTGTCAGTTACGTTGAAGCCACTTCTGAATCCCCGCTCAGCGATAGTCCACGCCACGACCAGGCGTATGACGCGTGGTTGAAGAACTGGTACATGGTTGTGTTCAGCCATTCTTCCATGCCTTGTTCGTTCCCTGTCACTTCCATGCATCACTGGCATTTACTCGAGTATACGACTAGTGAACAAGAGTACGCGTACTCTTTTTCACGCGTGAATTCACAGCAAGACACACATGCATGTACTGGAGCACAGGATGCCGAAAATGTACAAACCTGTTTTCAGCGCATTCATACATCTGTTTAAGATATGTAGCATGCAAGATAATGCATAAAGGGTGATGGGAGCCATCACGCCTTCACAAGCACTGCGAGCCAATTTGTCAGGTCAGCCACCTAAGAAATAGTCTCAAGTATTCAGGATTGCCCTAACTACCTAAGCGACACTAGTGATCAATGATCCCAGCTGGTGCTTCCCACCCTGCACATCTTGAACAGCAGCGCCTCGCACTATGTGTGGTTTGCTGATCATGCCTGCTCAGCACCTAGAGGCGTACGCGAGGCCCTGCATCCTTCTGTTCCTGTGGGCACAATGGGTACATCATGGCAGCAGCTTAAGATCAAGAAGCAGGACCCCAGCTAGCCCCAGACGCTCACACTCAACAGTAGTGAGCGCCTCCAACTATGACCTCCAACATCCCCCCCCCCCAACCACGTGGTCACGTGCCAATGTCCAGCCCAAGAGGGTGCAGCAAATGACCCTCCTTCACCCAAACCTTCGCACCACTACCTTCTGCAACTGCGTCAACTGAGCCTCCCACAGGTACACGCATCCACGACCTTTCCCTCAGAACTTCACCCCCCTCGCCATCCCTCACTTGCCCGGTTATCACGAAGACCTCCGCGCCCCCTGTCGCGTCGATACTTACCCTCTCCTGAGGAGCTAACTGCAGCACATACACGTGCTCCTCGTCGTCCTTGAACAGCGTGCTGCGACCAGTACCGCTCTGTGCGAGTGCGGCGTCCATGCCGATGTTCACCTGCTGCCGGTCCTCCGTTTTCATCTGCCACAGCTTCACGAAGATCGTACAGCCTGGGTTGGTGTAGGGGGTGTGCGCAGAGGTCGGCGGATTACGTACATACTCGCCGACTGGATGGTCTCCCGTGTCGTCCTGAAAGACACCGTCCAGTACGAAGTACTCCTCACCTCCACCATGCGTGTGGCGCGAGAAGGAGCTTCCTGCTTCATAACGCACGATAGTTGTTGCTCGTGCCACCTCGTCGCCAATTCGATCCAGCATCCTGCACCGCTAGTTCAGGTTGTGGAACACACTGCCTAAGGTTGCTCTGACGGACAGCAGCTACGGCTGACAGCATGTCGTGTAATACAAAAAGCGCTGTCTTTCATTTTATCTGCTGGAGACGCGTGTAGTGCAGTTGTCCCGCAGCAGCGCTCAGACTTGATCCACCACAACGTGGGAACCGCTGGTTCCTCCGTGTCAACTCCACAGTATCAGAGTTCAGCGCTGTCAATCATCACTGAAGGGAGCAGAGTAGCTACAGGAGGACTTGTACCTGCGATCTACGCCTGGAAGTGGGCTTTTCTTCCACTCAAGCTGGTCTGAATGAACGATAACTTTCTGGCTGAAGTCGCCGTTGATTGCGGCCATGGCCTGAACCTGCCGTCGCTGCACAGCTTGCAATTGAATCAACAGAGGCTTGTATCTAGCGAAATCAAGCGCACACTGGCAGTGATGTCTCAGCCGTCTGAGAGCGAGCATCGCAAAGTGACACTGGGCATGTCGTTGTACTGCCGCTCCTGAGCTGGAGTCCTTGGACAGCCCAGCAGAATACAATTGTTCGGCAAGCGTCAGCTGGTCGGGTTGATGATGGCTGACGTCATCACTTTGCCACACCAGTGTGGCAAAGTGATGACATCAGCTACAATGCAACGCACTGAGTCACTGGAAGGTCCTCATAGCCACGAGCACGTTGTACATAATTCTGCTTCACTGATTCTGTTCTATCCGATTGGCCCGCATGCCATTCGATCGCACACAAAAGTGCTAGTCGGTAACCGCGCCATAGCCATGAAGGGCTTCGGCCTCAGCACTGCCAAAGCCCAGGACAAGACACCAACGAGTCACATGCAGCCACGGAGGCAAACACAAAGGATGCAGCAATTAGATGGCTGGTTTCGATTCCATCGCATGGCATGCTGGCACCACACGTGGTGGCCACGTTGGGTGCACCGTTGGAACAGAAAGCTCCATGGCCCGCAGCCACTTGGCTGCGCAATCATGACTGCTTGCAGCACTGTTCAATTCTTGCGCCCAGAAAGCTTTTGGTGATATGGTACAGCCAGCCTTTGCTTACTAAGGTCTCGCAGGGTACGTGTTCAAAACCACAGGATATAGGCCTGGGGTCATAAGTTGGAAGGCTTTACATGGCTACACTACGTGGCCTGGGTGCAGCAGATCTAACCCCGCTAACACCGCCGATGCGAGACGCTGGCATGCGCACCGGCAGTGTGCTAGCAAGGCCACACCTCTCCTCTGTATGGGCCATCCCAGAACATGTACTCCATTCTAGACGTCAACAGAAAATGGCGCTGGCATGCCTTCCATTGCAATTGAGAGAGGCCAGCTGCCACCTCATCCATCATACTGAGAACCTTTTGGACACTTGTCTCAAACTCCTGCCCCCCATACATGTCGATCCACGTCTGATACTTTGAATTCTGTGACCCTCTCTGCTTCAGATGGCACCCAATGTGTTGGTATATCCAATAGCAGGGCAGCACTGCCGCAAGGCCTGCACGCCACCACTCTTCAGACTGCATCTCTTTTCTCATGAAGACTGCATGTGTTTTATGAGATGCACCAACGAGGATCAAAACAGGTTGACGTGCTGAAGAGACCAACCATCCAACTCTAGCTGACACAACAAATACCTGAAAATAAACGAAAAGGCTGTTGGGGAACCACAGCAAGCCCAGGAGGGACATCAGCTTCAGCGCCATATTATAGCACCTATTATTGTCTGTGTATGCTATCTAAATCTAGATCTATGTCTGCGTGACTTTACAATCGATGCCCTAAACGGTGCCCCTGTCAATCAGGCTCTGCCGTAGCGGCCATGACTTGGCACATGCACCCAGCCCATGAATACGCTCCTGAGCCAGCGTCTGCGTTGTCTCTTCCCATCAGTGCTTCCTGTGACTGTCTTTACAAACCGATGAAGCAGACAATAATGATGTGCAAGAATCCAAGTAGCCAAACCCACCACTGCACTACAATGTCACCACGGCACCATCACAGGAGTCTTTTCCAGCACTCTTCACCTGCCCCACTACCTGATGACACAGTTGGTGTTAACCATACTGGTACAGTTCTATCCCTTTATCGCCTAAGTGTCATCCACCATCACAAATACGCCACAGCGCAGTGTGCGACTTGCCGAACAGGTGGGTTGCGCACATGCTCTCGCCTGTCTCCTTGCACCCCGCCCACCACTCACAGCGGCTACTCCTGTTTGTAAGAAATTCTGAGTTCTGGGTCGTATTGAAACGTTTTTAATTCTGGGTGGCAACAGAGGAGCCACACCTTCATGGAAAGGCTGGTTCTGCACCACAGAGCTCATGTAGCTGGTGTACAGCAAGCATGCTGGCTGCATCTCCGCCTCATGCACCTGCTCCGGTGTCACCTCCCACTCCTGCAGTAGCTTGTCATGCAAGCGCTTCTCTACCTCATACACTGCCAGCGCGCACTTTGTAAAAAGCGTGGCTGCTGCAGGGGTGGGCGCCTTGGACGCTAGCACGTTGAGCATCTGGCTGAAGAAATCCAGATACTTATGGTCTTGCACAATGTAGCTCCTGCAGCACAGCCAGACAGCAATGTAGCAAAGATGCGTGATCAAATCTGTGCCAAACCAGTGATTGCATCAACCTGGCAAAGTCGCGTTCACTGAACGCCGTTCAGTAAGCTCTCACTTGCATGTGAGACCGCCTGCTGTTGATTGCTACATCATGGGCTGCACAGCATGGGCAATCACTGCAGCGATTGCCAGCGCTGTGCATGAGTCCAGCATGTGGGGTTATCAGATGTGATACATCTGATAACCCCAACAAACGCTGAAAGTGTGCTATGAAGCACCCTACTCGCCACAGATACACACAACGAAAGTCTGGCTTACACAAGTGCACTATTGCACCGCGCATGCTGGCTGGTGCACCTGAAAACTTCTTCCTTCAGTGAACCATCAATGACTCCTGTAACGAATGGATGCGCTTTAATCTTGGTGATAACAGTTGTCTCAATACTGCCCCAAAGCACATCTCGGGGCCTTTCGCCGCCTGTAGGAAGCATCTCGGCCTGGGCTGCAGCCATTCTGCCTCCACTGGCCTGCCTGCCACACACCGGAAAGTGTGGTGCTGCCTGAGCACCAACCACGCACACAAGCAAACAGGGACTCAAAACGAAGCACAAAATCTGAATCAGCAATTCTGAGTCACCTTTGTGTTATTTATACAGCGAGAGGACTCAGGCAAGGTCAGTAGAACTCTGCAAGCTGCTTTCGTGGTAAAAGAATCGATGAACAGGACGCAGCTGTAATGCTTCGTCCTATGTTCTGCAACATTGTTGTGTCCCACGGTGTCCCTGCCGTGGTGTGCACTGCATGCCTACAGTGCCGCAATCAGCTCTGAATTCAGGTCCTGCGCGTTTCGAACGCGTGTTTCCTTTGTGCGCAAGATTCGGGAGCTTGATCTGCTCCAAGCGTAACTTGAGTGCCCCCAAGCATCGCTTTACTGTGATTATCAATGCGTTATAGTCAGGATTCTGCTTTGCTGCAGTGTGCCAGAGCCCACAAATCGTAGAAGCCGCGCATTCTGAGCATCGGAATCCAGGAGTCGTGCACATGCAACCTTTAGCTTGCGCTTCTTGTTGCTTGTCCCGGGTAGTCTCCGCGCTTGCGGCTTGCCAGAGCCTTCTATGATGTACCGGCAGGCAAATACAAAGCTGGTGGCATCTAGCACCACGCCCAATGTAAAACACTAAGTCACCTCGTGCAAGGTTTTCTCGTTCCCGGGGTGCTGTTCTGCTCTTGAGCATCTCCAGTTGACGCTTGCTCGTCAGCAACAGGCTGTGCAGAGCATCCCGCCACACAGCTACCACCAAGGGGGCCTTCCCAGCCCGCTGTCCCAGGCGCAGCAACCAAGTACACGAGCATCTGCGAGACAAGCTGCTGGCAAGCCTTGCAAACAGGTCTGCAGCATGACCGCCAGCCTTTCCAATGGCTTCGTGAAGCAATGTGTCCACAAGGGTGCTGACACTGGGCACCTTCGAGGCCTCACGTTCGCAGTCAAGGACATGTACGAGGTCTATGGCCACACAAACGCGTGCGGCAACCCCACCTGGAAGGCCACTTACCCCACCGCGGCCGCCTCAAACGCTCCCTGTGTGCAGGCCCTGTTGGACGCCGGTGCGGCGCCCCCTATGTGCTGCTGTGTTGCCTTTTCCCCCACTGATCCCCGGCCCCTTGTAGCTGCAAACTGCAAAGGTAGTAAATGGGCAGGAATCCCAGTATTTTTCGCCTCTCCCTCCGCCCCATTCCTTTCGTTTCAGAGTCCTCATCAAACTCTCAAAGATTCTACCAGAGTAGCTCGGGGGAAACCTCTCCCGTTTGGTAAGAAGGTTCTGGATTTCAGAGTGCTCCGATGCAACCACGTTCCATGCATTTCACCCCAGTCGATCCCAGCCTGCTTTGGGGGCTCTTCTGCTTCCTGGTTTGCCCTGCAGGAAACAGCCCTGCAGAAAACACACAGCCCCAACCGCCACTCGTTGTGCAGGTGCCACTCTGCTGGGCATCGCGCACATGGATGAGCTGGCGTACAGCTTGAACGGCCAGAACTTCCACTATGGCACTCCGGTCAACAAAGCAGCGCCAAGCTCTGTGCCCGGGGGCTCCTCCTCAGGCAGCGCAGTGCGCTCCCGGCCCCTCCCCCCCCCCCCACCGCCTGCACCAATGTGTGCATAGCGCCCCTACCGTAGTCCATTGTATACTGAGCGTGCGTGACACTGCGCCCAAGGGGTGCCTTGCATGCTCACTGGCTGGCCAGCCAGTGAGCATGCAAGCAGGGGCCAGCGCTGGCCCCTGTGAGCTATTCATGCATGCACTGATGGCAGGGGGTGGCCTGCTGCAGTCGGTGGTCGCGTGGCAGGAGGTGGACTTTGCGGTGGGCAGCGACACTGCTGGCTCGGTTCGCATTCCGGCATCATATCAGGGTATTTTTGGGTTCCGGCCGACACACGGGCGTGTTTCAATGGCGCAGTCAGTGGCCCTGGCGCCCAGCTTCGATACATGTGGCTGGTGTGCCCTCCCCCCCCCCCCGACTATATGACGTGCCCGTGTGTCACTTTGTGCAGTGAAAGCCTACTGCGCACCTGGCAGAACACGCCCCCTACTCCCCCCCACCCCAATATCCCATCCTAAGGGGGGGCGGGACCCAGTTGCAGATGCATGGCCCCCTGCCTGCCTGCCTGTGCCCTTGAGTCGGTGGACTGCCACATACACGTGCAGGAGCAGATGGTTAGCACGCACCTAGTCAATGCTAACATCTTTACAGTATGCCCCAAACCAGTGAGTTCAATTGGTTGCGGGCCAGCTGCCAGTGTGCACCTTGCAGTGGCCAAGGCACATGCACATCTTGTTTTAGATTAACGCTGCCCAGGTGCTGACCATGAAGCAGAGGATGGTAGTGGTTGCATTGCCAAGACTCAGGGGCCAGAGCTAGTGCAGTGCACCAACTATTGGTGCATGCATGAAGGAAAAGCGGCCGCCTGCAGAGAGCACCTTGAAAGCAAGAGCACCCGCACTAAGCAACACCCACAGAAGCCATTTCCAATCAGCAGTCAGTGAATATCAGTGTGAGACAGATAGTCCAATCGTGTGCACACGAGGGTCTGCAGCTTGAAATGAGAGTTACCGGTAATCACCTATGCAGCGCTATGCATGCAGTGTCTTTCTGGCGTAGCGTGGAAGCCGTGCATGTGTGTTGAGTCATGTTCTTCAGGCGAGCTCCGTTTTTCAGGTTTGCCAGAGACGCCACCACGCTGCGCAAAGTTGGGCAGGTGCTTCTGCAGGCAGGGCCTGCCCCCCCGCAGGCAGGCGCGCTTGCCGCCGAGGAGCAGCAGCAGGCGGAGGGCACCCACAGCCCGCAGTGGCTGGTGGCAAAGGACGCTTTTGCAACCTGTGAGGCCACCTCCAAGGCGCTTTATGACAGCCTCTCCAAGGACTTTCCCGCTGTGATGGCCCTTCTGGGAGAGCCACAGGAGATCGACATCACAGATGTGCGCGCCTGCCCTCCTTCTATGCACAGTCGTATCATACATATTACGACCTACTAGGAGGTATTATTGTTGTACCGTTTTGACCCCACTGGTCGGTTCGTTTCGAGGTATCCACAAGCTCAGGGTCGTGGTGTAGTCTCCCAAAGTTTGGGTTAACGAGGTTAGTGTCAACCAGATGTCACTGCAGTGTGCACAGTGTGGCAGCTGGAGAGAGTGGCTGCAGCACACCTCTCAGTATTTGTCGGTGGCTGCCGTCATCAAAGCATCAACATCAACAACATCTGTGCGATCGATTGGATGCGACAGGCTGCGCTCCGGCGGCTTGCATCTCTCCCACTGACTTCTGTCATCTTTTTTCTTGAGTATGTCAGGGCCATTCCAGCACATGCAAGCCCTTCCTGCGCATGGCGAGACCCCCGAAAAGGTTCGTTTCATTTATTGTTGCAACTCTTGGAAATTTTACGCCAGTAATAACGACACGCAACGCAACAAGCTTGCGCAAGAGCACAAGCTTGGTTACATCCCCAAAACCCGGGTTCCAAGATCGACTGTAACAACGCAATGCAATGCTGCAGGGGCAGTGGACATTGCAGCAGTGGCTGGCAGTGTTCAGAACGATCCAGTCCTCAGAAGTCTGGCGCACACATGGTGCTTGGATTGAGGCCAACAGCCCCAGCTTCGGGCCAGGCATCCGCGAGCGCTTCCAAGCTGCCTCCACTGTCACTGCAGACGCTGTGCAGGAAGCTCGGGCTGAGCAGGAGAGGTGTGTGCCCTCTGCCCCCTCTATCTGTTTGATGAGTGTGAGTTGAAGCACACATGTGTGCAGTGGGGAGCCCTCCAGCACGTGCTGCTCCTTGTGCAAGTCACCTGCCCGCACCGTCCAAGCCTGCTTTGTGTGCATGCAATGTGCTGTAGTTTAACGCCAGAAACATGTATACAGAATCAGCATTGGCGTTGGATCACTGCTGTCGGAGCGATCACTAGCGCACAGGGATGCTGAGGCCGAAAACAACTGCAGGCTGCTGCAGGCTACTACTACTCACTGCTGTGGCTGCTGCTGCAGGGTAGTGCGGCACGTCAACTCAGTGCTGAGGGAGGGCTGCTTCATGACCATCCCCACAGCACCTGGCCCTGCACCTGCGCTGGACTGCACAGGAGAGGCGCTGGAGGACTTCCGCGCACGAGCTCTGGCGCTCACCAGCATTGCAGGGCTGTGCGGCCTCCCGCAGGCCACCTTGCCGCTCGCTGCCATGGTCGACGGGCCGGTGGGGCTGGGTATCGTTGGGCCCCGCGGCAGTGATGAGCAGCTGCTGGCACTCACTGAGCGCCTTGCTGCCACTCTGAGCATCCCCTAGCCCGCCCTGCCGCCAGGTGCGAGCAGGTGTGGTGGTCGCAGACTCCCAGTTCTCTCCGGGTACTGGAGAGCAGAAGTTTCTGAATATGTCGTGGTTCTTGTCTGCTGTTGTCAGGATGGGAACAGCGCCAGTGGGCAGGATTTCAATGTCGGTGTAACCTCACATAGCTGTACACAGCCTGTTGCAAGCAGTGCAATCAATTGTCTGATACGCCACAGCCGCTGAGTAATGCATGACTGCTGAAAAAGCTTACAGCGACAGATTTTGAACAGTGTACGAAGCCAGTGACCCAGCAGGTGCCTGCCTGCTCTGGTCCAGCGTTTGCCAAAGCTCATTACAAAGTTGTGGCTACTGCAGATGGCCCCTTGGCAATCCAGGCGAGCGGTGGACTACACCACTGTCAGGATTACTCACCATCGCTGCGATGCCAATCTGAGCAACGTGCAGGCTGCTGCCTCAACATTTACGTGTCTTACATCAGCAGTTGCGCGCCACGGCACTGCCGAGGTCAACACACATCAGCAGTTGTGCGATGAGCGCTCAACACTGTGTGTCGAGTCAAAATCAAGCACTCTTTGTGGCCACGATGCGAGCACATTAACAGTTGTGGCATGAGCACCACATGCTTACCGTTGCCACACTAATTCAGATCGGTGCAAGTCTCTCTCGCACAGATCCAGGTCACCCGCACGTCTTCTACCACTAGACGGAGCAACGAAGCCACCCACAGCAGCTCGAGGCAAGCACACCAACGGCGTCTTCTGCCCCCCTCCCCATTGTGTTGCGACACACCTGTGAAGCGACTCTGCCTCTCTTCCCCATCAATCATGTGCTGGGCGTTTGTCTGGAACATTCGTTCCCATCCCCAACCACCAGACCCAGCAGCGAAAACCAGCTGTTCAGTTCCCGCCTGCCACCACCCTCCTCAAACGTGACCTTGGCAGCGCACTCAGACTCCTCATTCAAGATCCATTCCAGATAAAATTCAAGGAACATGCATGAGAATCAGACCAGCACGCTAAGTTGGTCTGCGCCGTGTGGGCCTCCACACCTCGTGGCCCATGCGTCATAACAGATGTGCAGGCGCGGTGCAGCAACTCCACCAATCCGCATGCCATCTGTAATGAGTTGCACCTACATTCACACTCCGGCCGCAGCTGCACTCGGGCTCCACCAATCCAGGTGCCAACACCGTTGCACACTCAGCTGTGAGCGGCGCATGCTATGCCTGCCCCCCACCCTTCGTGTTTATGCCATGCCATGGTTTCTCAACCACACAGCCAAGCCCGCTGCCGTGAAAACAAAGATGATGCAAGCCTGCCAGCCGCACTGGGCCCCGACTCTTACACCCTACGCATCTCCCACAAAACCAAAATTTTTTGCCAAAACAGATCAGATCAATAAATGTCGAGTGCCATCAACCTTGACGTCCATCTGAGCCACCAGAGGTGCCCGGCACAGGCAGCAGCGGTGACGCGGTCATGGGGACAGCAAGCAAATGACGCCGCATGCGTGCTTTAAAGCGAGGCCATGGGACAGACCAGCATCTCATATGAGGCAGGCCATGCGCCCGCCTGACGAGCCTGGCAGCCGCAGCCGCACCCCACCAACACCCCCCCACCCACCGGGCCCACAGAATCCTGAGAAGCGTGTGCGCACTCACGAGCAGCTGCCCTGCAGTTCTTTCACGTCTTCAACGGCTCTGGCCCCTGATGGCTGCCTTCCAGCACAGCGCACGCAGTCTACGTGCGGGCAGCAGCAGTGCGAGGCGAGAGGCCGCAGGGTGGCAAGCATGCATGCACTGCTTGTGGCGGAGGGCCCGGGGCTACTTGCAGCACAGGTCACACCTGTGACCACGAGCATGCATGCCCCCTCAGGAGCTGCAGCGCAGCGGAGCGGGGGGCTTCCTGATGCAGGGCAGGGGTGGGGGGTAGTCTCTTGAAGGGGGCTACTGCTGCAGGGGGATGCCAAGGCTGAGGCTCTGGTGCATCTGGGAGTACTCGCGCACGCCGAACAGAGCCCTCAGATGCATCTGGCTGGCGGGGATCTCGTCCTCCACGATGCCATGCAGGCTGGACGTGTTGGGCTTGCCGCCCGCAAGGGAGCCCTGCTGCTGAGCGAGCAGCTTGGACAGAGGCCCGTTCGGCAGCAGCAGGTCGCGCCACCCCTGCAGCCACCACGGCTTCATGGCGCCGCCCGGCGTGTGCTTGCAAGCTGACAATGCAGGAATGGGCAAGGCCCAGAAGAGAAGCGCACGCAGGAATGGGCAAGGCCCAGAAGTGACGCGCACGCACAAAACGTAACCACTGCATCCATTCTCGAGAACTGTTGAACTCAACTGTGTTGAGTCGACTGTAAGTGAACAGGCTGCGCTCAGCTTTGAAATTGTATTATTGTTTTGCACATGCACAGTCAGCTGTGGCAGAGGCCCCCCACCTTCTGGCTCTCCAGCGCCGCACTGAGGTCTGTGTTGTCCTCGCATGCGATGTGGATGTCGCGCGCAAGCTGGATGACCATGCCCACCAGCCCCGATCGACGCCCTATGTCGGTCCGCAGCGCCGTGCTCGCTGCATGCATGCACGCGTAGTCAGTGCAGGGGCGGCTGCGGTGCTCCATGCGCACTCCGCGCCGGCAGTGGACGGCCAGGCACCCAAACAGCAAATCGGAACATGCAAGAAAAACCACCACTTCACTCAAACTTCACAACAGCACCATAACGGAAGCCTCCTGCTGCGCTCACTGCCACAGCGACTTCCCGCTGCATCAGCAGCCAGTCGCCACGCAACACAAGGTGCGCCACGAGGGGCGCAGGTGAGCGCAGGCGGCGCGCACCATGCGAGAAGAGGAGGTCGGGGAGGGGGTCCAGCACAACGTCGCCGGTGTCCTCCGGCAGGCCGAAGTTCTTCAGCAGCAGAGGCTGCCACACCTCCATGGGCATCCTGGGCAGCGTGTGTATCGACATCGCATCCAGGAAGGCGGTGTGCAGGCACGAGCAGGAGGGGGACGCGAACGCGAGGTGCGCCACCCTCGGCAGCAGAGCGCTGCCCACCACCGCGTCCAGCAGCACCGCGGTGTCGGGGCTGTGGTGGCGGGGGTCGCACGCGCAGCGCACTAGTAGACACACAAGCGCGCTTGCATGAAACCTGCATGAGCGCATGCATGGGCAGCTGTTGAGGGCGAATCGAATGGGCTATGCAAGCATGCATGCAGTCTGAACTGCTGACTGCACAGTCGACGGACTACATGAATGAATGTGTAGCGGCGGTCGTTGCAAGAGGCGCGGCGCCGGTCGCCTGCCGACGAGGAGCTTGAACCTTAGCCGCTAACGAAGTTAGCTTCACTGGCGTGCACAAAACGTGAAGCATTCACCTATACTACAGTCCAAGAGTATTCCCATACTCCTCGATGCTCCACCACGTGGCAGAGAGCGCACACAACGCGCACGGGAGGGAGCACACACATGCACACACTCATACCGCACTGTGCACCAAACAATCAGTCGGGTGCGGGCGAGTATGAGTCACTGCATCGCATTGCAGCTTGCTCCTGCTGTTTTGTGTCACTAGTGTTCGTGCGAGTTTGGGAGAGTACGATTTAACATGGGACAAGAGTATGTTATAATGTCGCGGCTCTGCGGCAAAGGAGCTCTCTGCGGGGCACTGCAAGCGATGGGCGGCGCCAACTGGTGGTGTGGAGGGGGCACCTGTGGGAGCCGACGCCCACTACTGGGCGGCGCTGCGCTGCAGTCTGCACGGGGTGTGGCTGGAGGCGGAATATCTCCGCGAGCACGGGCAGCTGGCCTTCCGCAGCGTACTTGCAGTATGGCCCCGGGGGCAGCTGGATCTGCCGCGTGACCGTCACCCCCCCCTGAGCCTGGATCTCTACCGGGTCTATTGCCTCCTGCACATGCCGCCGCTGCTTGCAGCCGAACCAAACGACCGTGCAGGATTGCTTTTATCACAAATTAGTATATTCTCGAAAGGCAGGATGTCTTTCCCAGCACTATGTTTCAGCAGGCATTAGTTTTGAACCACAGGCATGCACAGAAACTTTAGTTATCGCAAATTCACGGTGGTGGCAGCGAGCTCACAGAGCAGCGGGCAGCCCTCAACGCCGCGCTGCCTTTCAACCGGGTGGGGGATTGCAACGGGCTTGGCACACGCATCTGTAGCAGCCCGCCACCTGCAGCGCCTTCGTAGCAGAGCCAGTCCAGCGCAGAACTAACAACACAGCAGCGATTCGGGGCCGGCAGCGGCGGAGCGGGGCGGGGGGGGGGGGGGGTGGCGCACCTCCTTGCTGACCTCATGGTCCACCGCATCGCAGATCTCGCGCATGACTGCGGCGGTGTAGGAGATGGAGGCGCCAGAGCGGATGCAGTGTGTGAGCGCCTGCCACTGCGCGTGCGGCTCTGCATGCTTCTGCTCCTCCTCCTGGAGAATGGCCCCCTTTTTGAACGTCTCCAGTCCAACATCATCCGTTGCGCCTATTTCTTTGTCCTTGTACGTGATCTGCAGCCACCTTGCCACGCACTCGTACCCAATCTTGCTACGGATCTGAGAGGAAGGGTTTCATGCGTCTACTGTATCGGATTCTTGCCCTCTAACTGGCCTCGTGGTTCGTACAGATGTACGGAGGTGTGGGGATGGTACCTGCCTCGCCGCTGCCAGCGCAGCATGCTGTTGTGCTTGGTACGCAACCAGTGGCTCTCGAGGCCAGCTTTAGGCATGTTACTTGCATGCACTTGTAAGCACTTGGAGTAAGATTGAGTGTACATCTGAAGGAATTGCAGTGCACCTTTTCAAGGCATTTAGGTTTTTTCGCGATGCTTTAGCAGCGGGGCTCGTTCACCGGCCTGGCTTTGCTCCCCCAGTAGCAACTCGATCTGGCACTGTCGAAAAGTCAAGCACGGCTTTCTTGGATGCTCCGCTCATCGGGGCTTGATTTGTGCGTGTTTCGGCCAAGGCTCGCCCTAACAGCACACGAACCAACCTCCGATGACTCGCTCTGCAATAAGGTAATGCAATATAATACTTCAGGGATTTTGTAGCAGGGATTTTGTACCAATTTTGAAATCGCTTACAAGAGAATGATGCGTTTTCCGGTGAAATCGGACTTTGCACAGCCCAATGTTGATGCCTGTCTGACTCAAAAAAGTCGTTCCTTATAAGGAAAAATGCCCTAGAAGACACCATCAGGCATCTTGAGGACCACTAGGGGGACCAGGAACGGTCGTGGATTTGTTGTCCTGCACTGGAGCTGCAAATTCATATGCAAAGCAGGCACTGGGTAGATTAGGGGTCGATTAGAGTTTGTCAGAGGCTGTTCCGCATAGGAACAGGTCCACAATGATAATCTGATCTACAGGTTTGCCATCCAGACGAATTGAGCAGGATGCCGCGCAGGAGGAAGTGTGCAATACCGGAATCTGTAGCAGAATCAAGCACCTGGAGATCGGGGCGTATTGAAACCATTTCTTGAAGAGCTGAGAAGCCTTGCTCGGTCAGCCGGGGATTATCTTGCAGGTTTATCGTCAGCAGTGAGGGGCAGAAGGATGGGTCCTGCATTGCAGCGAGCAACAGAGTGCAGGCGTCATCTGTCAGCAAGTTATTTGCAAGGTTCATTGCCATTAAATTGGCACTGGAATCTCCATTTTGCAAGGCCGTCACGATGTTGTACAGCCCAGCAGTGGTCACGCTGCATGCTTCCAAGCTGATGAGCTCCATCTGGCCTGATGCGATCTCCCGAACAGTGTCCTCGACTCTGCAATGAGCCATCAACATGTCTTCGTACGGTACACCAAGCGGGGTAATCGTACACCGTTGCTGAGCACGAGCGGGCAATCTGCGTACCTAGAATTGGCCTCGACGGCCTCCGCCATCTCAACATCTGCCATGTGTGGCTTCTCAGGGTGCAGCTCTACCAGCAAGTGCACCTGCAGCACAGAGCTGCTCCAGATGCTTTGACAGGCGCTGCGAGACATGAAGTGCCAGGAACTGGAGCCTTTACGAACGCTCAGAACAAAACAAGGGACCAATTAGTCCATGAACTCGAAAAAAGGAAAAATTGCTGCCTTGCTTTCCAAAACTACGGGCTCTGATGCCTTCGTCAACATGTGCTCATGGACATGCGGTGCCATGTTTCAGCTCGAGAATGAGCTGCAAGCAGCCTTGAACAGTATAAGGAGACTAACTATGCAAAAATTGCAGGTGGTCATGATGCAGGGACTGACCAACGAGTCGACTTCTGCGATTCTGCCCGGCGCATCGCTTCCTCCCTGCTTCCGCTCAAGCCTGATGTCATGACATGACGGTACGTTGCCACGGGAAAAACACGAATGCTATGCTGGCAATAGCGCTTCGCATGAGATGGGAGCGCAAGGAAGGGTCACAAGAGGGGCCAGTGCAGTATGAGACACATCCTTAATGAAACCAAAGAGAGAAGAAAGACTGGCTAATCAAGATAAAGTAGCAGACTGCATATCTAGACTTCTACGTCCCAAGGTTGGCAGTTCAGTAGACTCCGCCAGGCGATGTGCACAAGGCTAGAGAGATCGATAACAGAGCGATCGATATACACAGAGCGCCAGCAGAAAACCAAACAAGATATCCAGTTTGAAGCTGAATGAAAGAGTTAATGCTGAAACACTTCGCTCTCCCCATGCATGGCTCCCCAATGAGCATGGCCATGCTCATTGCATGCTCGTTGAACCTCCGGACATGTACACCGAGACCAAATTTCACAGCTGCGCTATGAAACAATGCATTCCGGTTTAATGCATGTGCTACACAAGCACGAGAACGACCCTGAAGTATAGTAAGCGTGCCCAAACGATGTGCTGAACTTGCTGTGGACGTTGGTATCGCCCAAACCAATTAACGCTCTCACTGAGCGATGTGGTGGGTCGCCATCATGTTGCCCGTGAGGTCATTCTCTGCATGCCTATCCATCCGGATGCATCCTTATAGGGCAAAATGCATGTATAGTAACTGCTTTGCACAATCCGTGCTCCTCAACCACCTGCTTGTGCATGAAAGGCCTGTGTCTTCATCATGTTAATCCGGGGGTCTGATACCGCTGTAAAACTGTGGAATCATAGAATATATGTCGTTGTTGTCGATTTAACAACATCCATGGTTCTCCAAGTCCTCCGCAGTGAAAGTGACAGAGCACAGGTGTTCAGGCATCCATCCATCCGCTTACAATTCATGCGTGGACGCCCCAAATTCCAGCACAAAATTGATCCTCGCGGGAGTTGCATGAACTGTGCCATTGGAGCATAGATTCTGTACTCCACACTTGCTTGCTACTCAAAGGTCATCGCTGTCACAAATAATGAACTAATACATCATTTCATACATCACTTCTCTCGGGTGTAGTTCTACCTTGCTGCAAAGGCCAATTTATCGCGTGCACGCTGGACGTCTGTTTCGTACAAAATGGCAGCTGATTTGAAACCACTTCTTTCTACAAACATGCATACTAACCATTCATCTATTGTAACACACGTCCCATTACACAATTGCTTTGAACTTCAGCCTCCAGTTGTGCGCCCAAAGTGCGTCCGAAAACCGTATGCTTAGCTCCGCAACCCCTCCCATCGTAACCATACTCTCCCCCCTATCTCGTTGATGCAACACATTAGACCTCAGGTTCTTGGCAAGATGGGCTCGCCGAAATTGAAAAGTCTTGATTGGTAACAGGTGCGAACCCACGTGCCGTACTCGCACAAGCTGCTGCAGATCACCTTGCAAGCAACTACACTCACTCGAGGTCCTGTTCTTGCACATGCCATTCATAAACGGCTCATCATGTTCGAACGCAAAGGGCCTACTGCTATCCACAGGCTACCTCGCAGGCAGACACTCCACATGCTCCAACACATTGCCACACAGCAGCTGCAAGGTGACAATACTTCTACTTGTATCCATAGCACTGCTTTGTATCAGCAAGCTTCAGATGGTACCCCCCGGCCCACGGCCTGGGGGTGTGTGGCCTGCAGCCCACTGGAACCCAAACATCAAAACCACTATCAAACAACCTATAATAATCGGCCTGGGGGTGTGTGGCCTGCAGCCCACTGGAACCCAAACATCAAAACCACTATCAAACAACCTATAATAATGACACAGAAACCTCGAAACCATACAGGCGCTCACTGAATACATGCTGCTGTAGCAAACTCACCAAACAAATCCAGACTCCAGGCCTTCATCTGTCAACATATCTCCCCTTCGACCACATCGGGGCTGCGGCCCACATCTGCGAGTGCAGCTACATTTGTCAATTTACTTGTACCTACTACTATTCTCCATGTACCTGTTCGCAGATGAGGGCCCGCACGGTTCGACCTCACTCGTGTGGCTTGCACTACGGAGAACCCTGATTGAGGTGCAATGTGGCCAACACCAAGACCAGCAACCCGAACACCGCAAGCGAAGTGTTGCAACTTTTGTGAGCTGCAGAGCTCTGCGGCCCCGGCTCCTGCATACGGCCAGGCTCAGCAGCCTCATCGCTTGCAGGAGCGGGAGCCAACAGCGCACCATCATCATCCGCACTGTCCGGCATGAGCGCACCTATGGCCACACCAGCAGGGAAGGCATCGTCGATGCCGCTGCCTGGCAAGTCTACTGCCAGAGGAGCATTATCCAGCTCCTGTCTCATGCCTGCACCACCACAGCGCCTCACACACGCACGCACACACTCTGAGCTGCACCAGGAGGCATTTCACCTCCATACACTCTCACCGTCGACAAGGGGCGCTTTGCCAGATGGTCGTAGACTTGCTGCGTGCGTTCTGTCGATGTTGGTGTGATGCGCGATGATGCAAATATCAGTCGCAATCAGGCAGGTCAAAAGGGTTCCAATGAACAACATGATGCTGTATGTTCATGCTGCAATACCAACAACACCTTGACACAGAACTCCCCAGATTTATCTGTGATACAGTAGCATTCTGGTTAACATGAACCTGGTTTATAAGAACTTCTGGATAGCACGCACCACACCAGCGATGACGAACCGTGTCCATACATTGTTACGAGGCTGGCCAGTCCGAACCTCTGGATAGTGCGATCCGAAGCAGGGAGGGCAGAGGGGAGCGTATCACGGTGCCAGATGTCACTGAACACACCTGCAAACAGCACCAAGCCCACCGGCCCGAGTGCCAAGGGGGGGTCCAGATCCGATGTGTCTTCAAAGTCGGCCATCGCGACAGCCCCAGGAACACACTGCGCTGCAGTCGTGATGTTGCCACACACCACAGACGCCGCAGCGACAGCGTTTGCAGGCGCTACACACTGTGGGCACTGCAGTCCTTCGTACAGGTCCCTCCGCAGGGTGTCGCATTTAGTGGAGGACACCACTGCTGCGGCCTGGCACTCGATCATCAGCCGCAGCACGCTTTCCAGGCCCGTTGCAGAGGACCACGTGGCAGTGTCTGGCAGGCAGAGGGAGAGAGGCACCGCAAAGAACGACGCGCATGTCGCATTGGCTGCACACATGCAAAGGTACTCGGTGTTTTCAGATCTCCTTTCATCAGCCTGGTCGTCCTAAATGCGCAGGTGCACGTGGATGTACTAAACTTGGTGCCTGCGGTGTCGTTTGCTGGGTCAGGTGGATCACAAGTGATTCAGTGGCTGCAGTGCCTGCGCTGTGCGGTGCGAGGGGCGTATGTGTGTGTGAAGATCTGAGGGTCTGTGAAACAAGTATGTTATTGAATACAGGTACTTTGTGGCGCGCAAATCTAAAATCTCAGTGGTGTAGTCGTTTGAATACCTGGACCCTCAGATCTTCACAGGGCCGTTTGTTGCGCCCTTGGACCACTGCAGCCACCGTGCGCGGGGGTGCGCAGTGGTGGGCACTCTGATAGTACACAACAGTCCATGATCAAGAGGTCGCTGGATCGATCCCAGTGTATACTTTGCCCATGGATCGCTGCGGCTGCAGTGTAGTGTACAACACATAGTTGTCAACCATGGGGAATGGGGCCGGTTGGTAGCAGCTCTCACACATGAGGTTCTCACTGCGCAGCTAGTAGTCCCTGTGGCCACATGTGGCACAAAGGGACCATACAATGCAGGTACCTTGCGATGGAGAGCACCTCGAGGCACCCTCAAGAGGTGTTTGCTGTGCTTAATAGGGCTTAGCATGGACCGTAGTTGGGCTGCGTTTGGTGCATGCTAAGGGCATGTGGGGAAAGCATAGGAGGTAAACTGTTTACTTCAGGAGATCTACTATTCGGGTTATTGCTCATCATCTGCCAGTTCGGCTTGCAAAAATCAGGCGAACAGTCCCAGTTCATTGGCGTCATTGGAGGCGCACGTCGCAGGCGGCCACCACAGCCAGAGTAGCGTTGAACGGTCTCGCCTTTCACAACTGTGCTGCCGAAGCATGCCTCAAAGTTTGCTGTCACCTGGTGGAACAGCGCGGCGTGCTCGCCAGTGGCCACCGCCCCACATTCACCTTCCTTCCACAGGCACTCTGCTGGAAGGTCTGCCTCCCCTGCATCGCAGCTTCATGTGCTGGTGCTGGGCTGGGCACCACCTGCGCGCTGTGCGCTGGGATAACAACATGCTCCAGCACAGTGTGTCAACAATGTGAGCACTATGAACAGCCTTAGTTTTGTTGAGTTGATGCTGTCTGCCAAGTGTGGGTGGAAGGGTAATCACATTTGTGGATAAGGGCAAGCTTTGAAAGGACATCGTCAAGAGTGATGTGAGCAACTGGAGATGTATGAAGTATATGTGGCTCTATAATTCCCAGGTCCATACATCGTATATGAGTACGCTTGATGGGCGTGGCAGTTAGAGCACCAAGACCACGGACGCGGAGCTCATTGGCACCCAGGCTGTCCATTACGAACACTAGTATGCTATGTTGTACTGTTGAACTGCTATTTCTGGACGTGGGTTTCGGAAACCTTGGAAACCTTGCTGTACGCATCAACATCGTCAATTCTATTCTTCGCACAGGTTGTGTTCACACAGGAAGTCAGGGTATACTCTAAGGATTAACATTTGTAGCGGCAATCTAGGCAAGCATATTGCAGGCCGTTGTGTGATATTTGCGCGTAGATGCACGAGGTCAAGTAGTATGAATGGCCCCATCAACCAGAAAACAAGCAGACGGTTAGGGACAATGAAATAGGCAGTGTGTCGGGATGCACCTCTGACGACCTGACCGGACGCAGTGCCGCAGGAAAACCACAGCAACACCGCGCAGGCCAAGACCCTTTGCAAGCTTTGGGCTCCAAGCATTGCATTGCAGCTCCTATCCGTTACCACGTTAAAGCAGCGTACATACGGTGAACCCTTTTGAGCTGCAGAAATTCGGGCACCTCAGCTATGTAACCGACACTGCAGGTGAGGATTCCACAAGCAACCTGCTGCAGGTGTCAAGTCAGGTGTCAAGTCAACATAAATACAACGAACAATTCTGTTTTCCAAACCACTAAACTATAGTACCTGCATCAGATGCTCGGCAACGAGTCAGTGGCATGGCTAGATTTGCATGTATATCAAAAAATCATTCATGAGTACTATGGTGTGCAGTACATATATGTACGTGTGACCAGAGCCGGCTCCCTTGACATCAACAGGTGAATCCGGGATCACACCATGACCAGGAAGGCCTATAACGTAGTAATGTTAAAGGCTCGATTTCAGCGCAGCTTGGACGGGATTCGACGAGGCTCAGACAGTACCTATGGGCGGCGCATGGGGCTGCCGCGCACATGCTAACAAGAGCCACCTATTCCTAGTAGGGCCGCCGCATGCTGAGTTTGTCTTCTCCCGGGTTGCTGCCCCTCTCCAGATCGCCGAGTATCTGGGGGTTGTGGCTGAACTCCTCCTACGTGGAGCATGCATGCTGCAGCTACTCATCGCAAAGGAATGGTGCTTTCTCTTCTTGGTGGCGGGTGCTGTCCTCTGCCCGCGTCAGTGTGGAAGTGAAACTGCGAGTCTCACACACTGTGATACGGCCTCTGCTGGAGCATGGAGGCATGTTGTCTGGCATGGAGGCATGGGGCCTGCCCCCACCCCTGCCACCAAGAAGCGGCGGAGGAGGGGGGGTTCTCCCTCACCTCCACTGCAACCCTTTCACGACACCTCTTGCTGAAAGCTAGCCGATTGGCCTGCAGCGTCACGCCCTTCGTGTGCGAGCCTGCCTGGACTGGGATGGTACGTGCCTCCTCTGCCGCTCCTGTCTGTCCGCAGCGGCCGTCCTGCCGGCACGGTACGTGACCTTACCCATGTGCTGTACTCAGAACGCTGCAAGCGCCTTCACTTGCCGCAATCGTTGCGCTTTTGTGTTGTGACCCTAGCTTCCCTGCTGGCCATCCACCCCTGGGCTGCTCGAGTGCAGCACGTCACACCATCCCTGCCGCCTTCTGCGGCGACTCTTCCTCAGATCACTGGCCAACCCCCACTTTCCTGGCATCGTGCAGGCTTCTGCATCTTCATCCCGGCAATGTGCTGCTGCAGATCACCCGCCCACAGACAACATGTCATGCCGCAGTCAAACCCGCGGGCCTCCCCCCCCTGAGCACTCCAATCTCCCTCATGAGGTCGCTCGCTATCTGTTCTCCCCCTGTCTCTGCTTCCCCCCGCGCTCGTTATCTGTCCCCCCCCCCCTCACTCTGCTTGAGGCTGTGCTGTAGCCAGGGACGTTGCCACACTGCCACTCTGTGATGACATGCGCTGCATGGCCATTGCCATCGTGAGTGCTGCCAGCTGCAAATGACTGCCGTGCCTGCCAGGTCTGCGGATTCCACGGTGTTGGAGCAATGCTGGCGGTGAGTGAATCACTTTCTGTTCAGTTATAGAGCTTCCCCATGGGATATCCTGGCCTCTGGGATGACTTGCTCCGTCTGATTCTATCTTCTGGTCATGCTGTACTGGTGGCACGTGCTGTCGATTGTTGTGGCCTTGTCTGCCTAGTGAGTCTGTGTCCCTTGGGTTCTTGACCCGTCTATATCCTTGCAGGATTATGGTGCACATGCATGTGTTGCAGCGTAATCCAGCATTGCCGTTCATGTCCTCCTTGTTGGTGCACTTGTGGCTGACGACGCAGTCCCTGTTGGTGCCTGGGTGTTCAGTTTCCAAGGAGGGCTTCGGTTACAACACCCCTGAAGGGCCGGAACAAAGACATACGCCCCCGGGCCACACGGGCCCACGAATACCAACACAGAGGCTGCAGAGAACGCCCCACAATGTTGCAGGCAAGCACAGGGTCGCCAACAGGGACCGCATTGTCAGAAACAACAGCACCAAGCAGGAGGATATAGGGGGTGATGACGGAGTACACCGCAGCACAGACAGCAGCTTCACAGTCCCCCAGGAACACAGACGGATCAAGAACCCAAGGGGCACAGTATGTACCCGCAGACACAGGGTCAAAGAAATGCACATCATGTGCAGCAAGGGGAGCAGTCCTCACACGCCCATCAGCGGGAACCAGCCGGAGCGGTCATCTCATAGGTCATTGGGGTCAGGGCAACCCACTGGGGAAGCTTTGCAGCTGAACAAACAGTGCTGCATGAGGTCCCGAGTTCGAATCCCGGTCCGTCTTTTCTGAGCCGGGTGCGTAGAGGGTCTCTGGTGGTGTCCACGATCACAAATTGCATGAATTCCACCACTGTGGCACTGAAGCCGAAGCTCAAAGTGAGTATGGCGTAGTTCCTACATAATTTATTGCTCTTTACTTTCAACCGCACCCATTCAACGCCTTTTTCCAGTATGGCTGAACTCACAGTCGGTATTGTGTGGAATTCAATTGATGAATTCTTGGGTTTCTGTGAAGGTTTCGGCCATGAAATTCATTATTCGGGGACTACGCCATACTTCTTTTGAGTTTTGGCCTCAGCGCCACAGTGGCGGAATATGGAAGGTTGAGACGCGTGGAATCATGAAACAAAAAGTTAAAACCATCAAGGATCACGCCAACCCCGAAGGGAATAGGCCTCAGCACTCCTAGGAGCGGGGGAGGAGGGGCAGCCACCTAGGGCAGTCCCAACCAATACAGGAATCTCAGTGCAAGAAGAAGTTGTGGCCGGGAGGGGCAGAAGAACATCACTACGCGGGCGTTATCGAGGGGCCTCCAGAGGTGTGGGGGAGCGTGTGAACAGTGGCATGCAAGGAAGGGCGCAACACGGAGGCTGTGGAAATGTATGCACCAATAAGCATGGCAGCATCGCCAGCAGAGGGCCAAGCAAGGGAGGGCAGATTAACCACACCATCACCTCACACCTCGCACGTCACACCACTCACCGCATATATATAGATATACGTATATATATGGCATCGGCATCTACAGTCCGGGGCATTTCTGTACCTCCTGGTGGATCGCAGAGCAGAGCCCGTGTTAGCGAGAGAAGACAACATTTTTTCGTAGTGAACTTCCATCTTGTCGCTGTGACAGGATATGAACGGAATCGGTCTGAACCTGTGTGAGCACCAATTGCGGCACGCAGTAACTAGGGAACGAGAACAACCAGAAATGTACCCGGGTGGCCACATGCAGTATAAAGGCTGGGCTCCCAGCACAGCTAGAACTCTCACTTGTCAATTGGCTTAATCTTCTGTGGCAACAGAAGATGCGACTCTTCAGGCTTCGCACGTCCAAGAGAACCTACTTCCAGCTCCTCGGATAGCAGAGCAGACCTTGAATGCTCTCGATGGATTCTCTGTCACGACCATCCTCGCGGTGGTCTCTTGGGCGGTGCCGAGTCCCGGCACTCTTCGCTGCCGTATCCTCTCTGGCCGCTCTTTCCGCAGTGACAGGGC
This sequence comes from Ulvella scutata, assembly GCA_032359135.1. Lineage (NCBI taxonomy): Eukaryota > Viridiplantae > Chlorophyta > Ulvophyceae > Ulvales > Ulvellaceae > Ulvella > Ulvella scutata. Next base: position 77,994 of record JAUMHD010003999.1, read on the forward strand.
AAGGTGCGCATACTAAGCATGTTTTGACTTCTGCTGTTGCGTTTATTCTTGTTCAATGCGGCCGTTTACTCGCTTCGGCTCCCGGGCACTCCAAGTGAAGCGACACGCCGAAGCGTTGTCTTGTCGCCCCAAACAGAATACAATGCGTCTATATATTGTTATTATATACGTGTGATACTTCCGTTATTTGGTGTTTGTGCAGCGCTCGTCGCTACGTCGTTTCGGACTGTAGCTACAAGCGCTAGCGACTGTCCTCAGCGCTGTGACTGTCCTCTTCGTACTCGAGCATTTCGGAACTGTAAGCACTGTCATTGTAGTGCTACGTGTGATGTATACTTTTGTGTAGGAGCCTCCCCCACGCCGGGCGTGTCTACCATCACCCCCAGCGCCGCAGGAGATGTTCAAGGTTCGTCCTCCATAGCATGTGTCATTGTGCCGTGCAACGTACTGGCTCTGGTTTTGTGCGTAGATGCACAGGGCTGGTGATTTCTCACGGTTACCGTGCCAAGCCTCAACAGCCTGTTTTGAGAGGTTCATACGACATCAACAGCTCCAAGAACCACGCACAGCCTGTGCTGCGATCCCGATGCCAATAATCGTTGTGATATTATCATTCTGTTATACTGTTATTCTGACAGCATGTGTATATGTGTGCAGCTGTGTGTTTGTGGGTCGATACATGCCTGCCAGTTCCTGTGGGGCCTGACGGAGAAACGTGGCTAAACATCCGAATCGACTTCAGTACATGTTACGGATTGAACGACTTTGTTGGGGACAGCGGCACCCCTTGTGCAGCAGGTTTGCCCCAGAAACACTTCATGATACATGTGATGGTGAGAAAAAACACCCATTCCTTGAATGTCGACAGGTGTATTTACCCCCGGTGTAAGCCATAATCCAGAGATTGCACATTCCCCATGCCATCTTGTCATCTGTGTTGACGGAGATGTCCGTTCTGCCAAGCGATCCACCACATCACCAAGCGGTGAAGGACGTGACTGCAAAGTTGCAACCACAGGCAGTTTGTCTTGAGTGCCGTCCAGCACTGTGGGCAAGCTTTGCAAGCAGTGTTCGCCTGAAGCAGTAGTGCATGTCCAAGAGACAAATCAAAAGCACACCCAAGTTTGCAGCCTCGCTGCCTGACGTTAACTTTATGCAGATGCTCCAGCAGAGTGCAAGACCTTCTTCGAGGACACCACCACTCCTTGGTGCCTCCCAAGCAGGGGCACCTGGGCAACCCCTACAGAGTTCTTTGGCGACTTCCTTTACTTGAGATGCACCTCTCCCACCCCAGACTGTGTCGCAGCAGGCGAATCCTTCTTCACCAGCCTGGGATGCCCAGAGTGCGCAGACGAGACGGAGGCCGCTTTAACTGCACGGAACGCCTGCAACTCCGCAGAGACTGAGGCGGAGTGTCTGCCAGAGCTGGCACAAGACGCTGATAGTGCCCCCACCACCACCACCACCACCACCTCTACTCCTGCTGGTGGTGTGCTCCGCCTGCACCTCGTCAGCCCTTCTTGGGTATGGCGTGGTTCCCGATTAGCTTTTTTTTTCTTCATCTGGAGATCTGCCGCTCTGGTGCCTGTGATACTGTGGCTGTGGGGTGCATGGTGTGCATGTTGTGCATGTACTGTCGGCGCGTCCGCCTGCTGGGCCTAGCGGAAGAGTTCTTGTTTCATCCCAGAGGCACCGTGGCACAGTCGATGTAGAGCGCATGCATGTCCCGTCCTCTCCAGCTCATGGTGCCCTATGCGGCGCATGTCCCTGTGGTGCCCACGCTCTTATCCTTCTGACAGCTTGCTCTTCACAGTTCAGCACTTCTGAGGCGTGCGCAGCCCCTGTTGGCCAGCGGCAGGCTACTACACTTCAAGAATGCTTTCACTTGGGCCCATTTTACGCATCTGCGCAGTGTTGGCGACATTCTTCTGTGCTGTATGTGAGGGGGGTGCTTGTGCAGGTTCTACAGGGACAGGCGCAACGCCAGCGGGGTCCTCGCCCACCACTCCCTCCCCCTCCTCTGCCGCAGATGTGGAGGGTGCGCCTCCGTGGGTCCCCCTCCTCTCCCGCCTGCACGTCATCATGGTAGCCTAGAAGTGTTGCCATGCGCCGAGATGGACCCTGCACACATCACATGTTGTTTGGAGCTGCGCAGCTCGTGTTATGCGGCGGCTTGTGATAGCTAGTACGACCTCAGTGCCGCGTAAAGGCACCTGCCACACTCTACGAAATCAAGCACATGTACTCATTGAGAAGCATGCAAGAGCTCTTGCATGCTCTCCTGAGTGCACGTTTTTTCACGATCACCTGTTGATCAACAGCTGAGAGCACAGCACTCTGGCCGTGCGACGCCCCTGCTGATGGTGAGGGCCACGGTGATCTAACAGCATGCATGTGTGGCTGTGCAGCTACTTGCTCGTGGGTCGCCGACTCATGCTTGTCAGCCCCTACGGGCACTCACTGGAGAGAGTGGGTGGTGCTCTTTAACGGGATCTTTGCATGTCTGAGTCTCAACAACTTCAGCGACGATGTCAGTGGCAAAGCTTGCCCAGCAGGTGCGCCCCAGAAGAGCCCCATTTTGCTGTGCTGCTGCTCGCTGAAGGGCTGCCCAGGCATCACTGCGGCCACACTGCCTTGACATCTCAGGTGAGGTGACGCTGGTTACTGCTGTCATTGTCGCCAACTTGTTGCAGCACATTGCCAGAACTTGAAGGAGTGATGTTGTGCACTGGTGTGCTTAGCCACCCCCCGCATCACCAGAGCATAGCAAGCTGCGTGGTGGTGGCTGCCGTCCACGTCTGGGTGGCTGTCGCTCCAGCGAGCTACCACTGTGGGCAAGCTGAGTGTGCATATCGTCCCTGAAGCAGCGACGTGTTCGTGAAACAAATCAAAACACATCCAGAGACTGCTGCCTCACCACCGTGCGCTTCCATGTGCAGATGCTCCAGCAGAATGCAAGACCTTCTTCGAGGACACCACCGAGCCTTGGTGCCTCCCAAGCGCTGGCACCTGGGCAACAGAGACGGAGGCCTTAGCTGACATGGCGTGGATCACATGTGAGGCTCCCACCCCAGACTGTGTCGCGGCAGGCGAGTCCTTGTTCACAAACATGGGCTGCCCAGAGTGCGCAGACGAGACGGAGGCCTTCCTGACTGCTTTTGCTGCCTGCGGCTCCGCACAGACTGAGGCGGAGTGTCTGCCAGAGCTGGCACAAGACGCTGATGCCACCCCCACCACCACCACCTCCACCACCACCTCCACCTCCCCCCCCACCGGCTCCAGTCCTCCAGCTGGTGGTGTGCTCCGCCTGCTGCATGTGCCGCTGCGCATGCTGCCTCCTCTGCTGCTCTGGTGCTTGCGATACCGTGGCTGTGGTGGTGCATGTGATGCATGTGGTGCATGTGTCCCAACCGCAGAGTAGTTCTTCTCCCCACTGCGACTGTTCTTCATTGCCTCTGTTCCACGAATGCATACTGTGAATACTGCAGTGTACTGTGACTGAGTGTGCTGTGGCACGCATTGACACTGATGTGGGGGGCATGCATGCAGGTGCCGACTTGACCTTTGGGCCAGACACCTCCGATGCCCCACCAACCCCCACAGTGCCCCCCACAGCGTCTGAGGATGGCAGCCCTGCAGAGGACAGCGCCCCAGAGGAGGGCCCTGCCGATGAGGCAGCCCCTGACTCACCCACCACCAGGGGCACTAGCCTGTTCCCAGATTCTTCCGATTCTTCCGATTCTTCCGATTCTTCAGATTATTCTGACCTGGAGGACCCAGGCAACATCGATGGCACCTTGCCCAGCGCCGCCTCCCTCGCGTGCGGCGGCGTGCTGGCCTCTGTCTTCACCGCTGTGGCTGTGGTGGCGCCGCTCGCACTGTGAATTCACGGTGTGCGTGAGGCGCCTCGTTGCGGGCACTGAAGCTGCATTCCCTTTGAGAGTGCATGCTTTGGGATTGTGCTCAGCACAGTGATGTATAAATAAGTTGTGCGTGCGACATCTGAACGCCTCATATGCACAGGAATGTGCGCCATGATATATTTTGCACGTGATTTGGTGTCGAGGAAGAGGTTTCTGAAGAGTTTGCGCATGGCTGGGCGCCCAGTGGGGCTGATGCGGTTGAGGCTCTCTGCATGCACTTTCTATGGTGCAGGAATGCAGAAATGGTATCCGAGTGGTACTCTGATGAGGAAGAAGTTGCGGGATGTTTTGGTCTGCTCTGGCTCGAAACATGCATGAATCCATAGTGCCAGCTGCAACGCAGAAAGGTGCTGATGTGGAGAGCGGGTTTTTGTTGTAAAGTGGCGATTGGCCGCCACATGCATGGATGCTGTCACTTGGAGCTGCATTCAATTTCTATCGGCATCTTAATATCGCATTGGGCGTTGTGGGGCGTGCAAGTGTTGTGTGTTACGAGGCTCTCTGGGCGCGATTCTGGGCTCTGTCCAGATGTGCTCTCGAGCTCAATGCGCTTGCTGTCAAGGATGGCAGCCATGGGCAACAGCATCATGCTGCGCCCGGCCCCACAGGCAGCCCGGTTTACAGCATGTAGCTGTATGCGCGGGACCATGCATTGAGTTGCTCATGTGTGAACCCAACGCAGGCAGGCGCGTCTGCATTGCACGTCCCATCGACGCGCACCTATCATAACCAGTACGACACATTGAACTTCTCTTCAACCGTCTGTGGACAATCCTGGCGCTGGTGTAGTTAGTTCGAAGTGAGTGGATGCACTTTCACACTGTGAACGTGTGTACATATAGATAGATGGAAAGATAGAAAGAGCAGTCTATCGTCGGCATGTTTGCCTGCCAATCCCTTAAAGCAGGAACTGAAGGCCTATAACACATCATAGGGCCTGATGCAGTGGTATGCATCAGGGGAGATTTACACAGTTCAATCTCCCACTTGTCAATCCACACATGAGGCCTCTCAATGAGGGGGGTGAACACTTGCTCTGTATGTCTAATGAGCTTCCGCACGGGCATCTGGGGAACCTTTCAACACTTCTGCGGCCGCAGGGGGTCTCCCAGAGGTCGTCGATGTCGGTTCCCGGTCTGGTTTTAAAAATAATTCAATTTCTGGTGGCAAATTTCCAAATAAGCCGGGTGACTTGACTGACTCAAGCCGGGGGAACGTGCCACCAACGTCCTCTTAGACTAATAGCGAAAAGCTAACATCCCTGATAAATTCGGAATTCCTGATAAGGCCGCACCGATTTAATGTTGACGCGATGCGACGAATGGGTGTTGCACACCCATTCGTCATGGGGAGAATGTGAGAGAAGGTGAAAGGAGAATGTGAACCTGAGAATGAGTTCGGTCTTCCTTTGAGCTCCTGTTCCTACCGCACCCACCTCGCGCGACGGCGAGGTATGT
>JAUMHD010004000.1:0-14468 GCA_032359135.1 Ulvella scutata
TACACGTTATGTAATTACCTTGTCGATTTCTGTCTGTACTGTGTGCTGTTGGTGACACAAGCACACTTCTTACAGGATTGCCCAGCTGTTGACAGAAGCCAAGAGAGCACGCAAGAATCAATAGTGTTTGCGGCTGGAGCCATTCAGGTGCAATACACCAGTACAAGGCGTTTGTAACAAATGTACAAACCTGTACTGATATAAAAAGTACTATACTGATGAAATTCTGACGCACACAGAGCACACACTTCAAGCGGTTTGTAGGTTTGTTGACCTGCGGTACTGGGCAACGCTTTGCGGAGGGCATGGATGTGCCTGTGCTTGTTGATTGATTGTGTGTGTCCTTAGGATTTGTGCTTTCGGGCCCAGTGATCGCTGGTTCGAGACCTATCATCACCTTATGGTTTCTACTTTTTAACCCACACAAACACACCCACTCCAGAACAAACAGTCTTCTTGCTGCCCCAGAATGCACTTCACTTACCCAGACCTCTGTCGGGTAGGTACTCTGAGATCGACACCAACACCATGGACACACTTTGCTGTGCTGGCAAGATTCCTGCACGTTTCGGAACAGATTCTTCCACACTTCTACGCTGACTGTGATGGCCACAACTGTGAAGTGTGCTAACCTTCCTATTGTTAGTCGTATCTGTGCAAATGAATCTTCTTGATACTACCTATTGTGATCACCAAGAGGCGCTACAACACGAGCAGCAGTGCGGGCCAACTTTGCAACAGGGTTTCGCATGCGCTCAGGAGACCGATACAGCTTTGCCTCCTTCCTTTTCAACTCCTTTCTCCTCTCCGCTTCCCGCTGTTGGTCCACGAATAGGTTGATGGCTTTGGCACCACGACTACCAGAGCGCTTCTCGCCATACTCCTTAGCATGCTTGTCCAACTGGGCTGCAATCAGGTTGACAACACTCAGCAGAGTGCGACACACACCAGAGCAACATCAACGCCAAGCAACAAGACAAGCAACACAGCATCCGACACCGTGCCATCTGTTGTGCAAAGTTGCTTCGATGAATGAAACAGGAGCTTGAAACTTAACAAAGATGTTTTTCAACCTGTCTGTTTATTTTCTTGTTACAAGAATCTTTTCTTCCCTACTTTCGAGTTCACGAGCAAAGGTTCAAGGTGATTGCATCGACCAGAGCACCGCAGCGATGTGCAATCGAACCAAGAGGCTCGAGTGCGATGCTTCTGGCTACAGATGTGTGCTGTTGTGCCATTCGAGTGAACTGGGGGGTTTTTTTTTCGTGTTAGTTGCTTTTGGCTATCTGGGTTCATGCCCATTCACTACCTGAACGGTTTGTATAGATTTTCAAACCAAGAGGCAAAAAGTTCAAAGCTTCTGGCTATATCGCCTCTTGCATATTTATTATCATTCCGGTGTTCAATATGGAGAAGAGGCTAAAAACACACCAAGCGTCTTAGGCGCGGTTTTCTTTGTAATTATTTTCCCCCTGTAGACAGAATCTGCCCTGTCTTTGCCAGGGCGATAGCTTTCTGCCCCAAGAACAGTCCCTGCGCACTCCGGACGTGCACCGAAGGCCAACCGTTTGTGACCTTGACTCAAGTGCCAGTCACAGAATTCCGACTTTGTCTTGTTCACACAATTGCGACACCTCTCGCCATTTTTCTTCTTTCCGGCACAGTAAGCAAAATCGTACGACCATCCTACTTCCCTCACCTGCAATACACACCAGAAAATCAGAGTGCAGCCAGACCACCACACACAAAGTACTAGTCCCCACAAGCAAAGGCAGTGCGTTATCGCCATGTGCTGAGAAAACATAATCCATGGAACAGATGTCAATGTTAATGCCAACAAATTGGGCATTGCTGCATGTCAACTGATGCAACGTTGCAAGTACAAGGTATATTACCACTCTGAGCTCGTATATACACTTTCCAGAGGCATAAAACATGAGGATTCAGATTCTCTTCAAGAGTTCCCTTCCTTCCTCATTAATACAAGAGATGAATTATATTAGCGAAACTTATTTGTGTTTGATAGAACGCATGTCTCATATTTCAGGACTTCAGCAGCGCCATCAAACATGCTCATTCATCTCAATCACAGCGACGGGGGATTGAATCAGCACCTGTTTGCATCGTGCCACTTTGAGCTGTCCTTTGGTTCCCCAGGCAGATCCTAGCACTGCAACAACCACGCCAGGCGCAAACTGCTTGCACCCATCCATCGCATCCCCTTGAAGAAAGCATGACACGGTGTTGTCTAACAGATCTGCAGACCACCCAATCGTACTCAGCTGCTATCAGAGGCATTGTGACATCAAGCAACAGATTGTTCTAGTACCTGATAGCATCCATTTCATGTACGAGGTGCCATTGGCACCTGTGTCCACATGCCTCTGCACTATGACTCCCACCGTATCGACCGGTTTAGCACTGGACGCCATCTTGGGAAGATGTTCGATGCTCAGGAAGTGGCAAAACATCTGGTCTAGTAGCCCTGGGTCCAATTTCCCATTCCTGTATTTCCAGTCAACAATGGTTGGTTGGGGCGTAAGCGAGCCACATACATATCAGCATCAAGCCACCGATAGCGATGCAGGACAGCTGTACAATTTGTGCATACTTGTATCTGATTCCAGAAGAGGCCTCAACACTGACATCTTTCCCACTTTCATGTTTCGCTGGCTGCCCAGACTTCAGCTGCACAGCGCCTGCAAGCCAAACAGTAAGCATGATACAAAGTCGACGAGTTTCTTGTAAGTAGTACGTGCAGCGTGATGCTACTATCAGTGGATGCATCGCCGTGCACACCTGGACCCACATCGTTCGCAAGGGCTGCTTCAAGTGCTGCGAAACAAGAGTCCGTATTACTAGTACACTCAGACATGTGAACACGCACTTTCAAAAGCCAGAACGCTCTGAAACGACCCCGAGGAGTTGTCACGACGAGAGCAGGCCTGAGTAGCTGCGGAGACTGCAAACTCAGACGTGAATAAAGGATAGCTATGCAGTGTCGGAATGGCTTTCTGCTCTCTAAGTTCATCGTGATTGCATGGGTCGAATTCGAACGTGCAAATGCATGGCAGATCAGGCATGAACATATTTATGCATAACAAAGGCACATATCTTAGCAAAGGAATCATTAAGCCAGCACTTGTACACTGCCACTACATGTGGATTCGACTGCGTACATTCAGATGTCAACTCTCGTGTGCTTCCGTCTGTGCTTGGGAGCAAGTGCGGGCCAATGTCTTCGACTTGCGTCCCTCTGTAGCTGACCGTGTGGACTGGTTTAACCAAACGTGCCTAGTTACCTTGCAAAAGGAAAGTTCATGTCTGAGGGAAAGCACTTTTCTGTGGGAGGGAGTCTTCCAAGACCTCGGTCGCCGTAAGCTCGAGCAGGCAGGTTGAATTGTTCAGCAAAGGCTCGGCAAGATGGCTGAACAGAAGGTTCCCGTAGGACCAGATGTAGACGAGTCTAACTATGAGAAGCTGGAGGCGCAGTTTGAGGAGGTAAGTGTCCTTCCCTATGCGGGCGAGCTGAGCCTATTCACACAACCAAAGAAGGCACACTGTAACTAGCTATTTTCCAATTATCGCCTCCTTCTGCCGAGATGCGTGTAGTAGCTGGCTGCAAGTTGAACCAGAGTGCCTTGCACACAGGTTCTACAAGATCTTGTTGGGGACAAGGCACTGCAGAGATTCCGGGTTGAGTATGAAAAACTCTTTCGGGTGCTCAAGAAGTCTCATGGTTTGGTTTCTGCTTCTCTTGTACACTGCTGAGTCTTTCAGGTTGCTAACCTTGACTCCATGGGGAGCACTGGCCGCAGGGAACGAAAAGAGGCTCATAAAGAAATGCCGGGAGTTGAATGCGGAGATTGTAGCGAATGCTGCGAAGGTGCAGACAGCACTGAAGCTGAGCGAGGAAGACCAGATGACCATCAGCAGTCTCAAGAAGGAAGTGGAGAAGGCTTGGAAGATGGTGGATGCATCACATGAGAAAGAAGCAAGAGCCAAAGAGACAATTTGTCAGCTCAAACTGGAGATAACGAACCTTACCCGTCTGGTTGAACAAGGTGCAGGAATCACCCTCGGAGAAGAAGCGACTGTCAACGAACTGCTGAAGCAGAAGGAAGACCTGACAAAGGAGCTTGACTCCAAAGTGCGCTTTCCAGTGACATTCCTTCCTTTCTGTTCGAACTTCAATCCCAAGACTTGGGTGCTATTTTTTGTGCTGCCCAGTTCTGTCTCATGTGAAATGTTGCAGACTGAAGGGATGCACTGTCTGGCATTCGTGGGGTTGCCTGCTGCTGCTTCATTTAAAAAATATCCTATCTGTGTTTGAGTGAGAGAGTCTAATTGTCTTGCAGTCAGACAGGATAATGCAGCAGCAAGTTGAGCTCACCGAGCTACAAGGAAAACTCCATTCTGCCGAGCAAAATAACTCCAAGCTCCAGGGTGACGTTGACACTCTGAAGCAAATGATCGATACCAAGAAAGCTGAGGCAGACCGGGAGGGCCAGAGGCGAGAGCGGCTCGAAAAAGAAGCACGGGATTTGAAATCGGCAATTGGAGTGCGAACCAGTGAGATAAAACAGAAAGAAATTCAGCTGAAGAGTGCAGAGGAGCAACAGGTGCGATCTGGAGTTGTCGTCGTGTCCATGTGCATGGAAGATTGCTGAAGACACCTAGCAGTGTTCTGCGCACAATCAAGGACTATTTGCCTCCCGGTTGGATTTACCTCGATAGTAAGAATGGGTCCTTGCAGAGTGTTTTGCGAGAAATGCTATCAACAGCAAAGTCTAACAAGGAGAAGCTCTCCAAAGACTACAACCAACTGAATGACAAGGTTACCAAGCTGCAAAATGACCTCGAGGAGCAGATCCATCAGAATGCCAGTCTGCTTGCTGAAAATGGACAGAAGCAGCTTTCGATCAAGTCGAAAGAAGAAGAGATGTCTGCAGCCAAGGCTGAAACTACCCGTGTTACCAAGGTCCAGGCACAGACAGTGAAGAAGCTAAAGAGCCTTGAAGAGTCACGGGAGTCTGCCGAGAAGCAGCGGGATACTCTAAAGCTAGGCTCGTATTCCACTTCCTCACCGACACAGTTGCCTTGTAGATCCGTTTTGATTGCCTGTGCACATTGAGCTGCAAGCAAGGAAGGTAACCATGTTACCAAAACTTTGAGTAGTAGTCGTCCCGCAGCACTTGACAAAGCGTATATTTGCAGAGGTGTCTGGGCTTGAGAGGCAACTAGAGCTAGCGCAGAAGGCCAACGAACACGAGCAGAAGCGTGTTGATGACCTGATGCGTGAGCGAGACATACTGACCAAGCTCAAAACACAGGCTGAGAACTCAAGTGGGCGGCAGTTAGATCTCATCAAGATAAATGAGGGTACCAAGCGCAACCTTGAACAAGAGATTCGAGGGTTTCGCATGGAGGCTCAGAAACAACAGTGTCTGCTGTTCCAACTGGAGAAGGAGCGTGAGAAGTACGGCCAGGAGGCTAGCGAATCCACCTCCAAGCACCTCCAGGTGTGTTGCCAAATGCATGCATTGCCTACAGATGCCTGGCATTGGATAGTATCAGGGCACTGCTGTGTTTCTGCTTAAGAAAACTCCGTGCCCATTGACATATTGAGCATGTAGTAGCAAAGGGGGGTCTTGTTGCTTTCTCCTCTTAACCATTGTGTGTAAACATATCTCGAGAAACATATGATAACCCTCTAGTTCTTGTGATGTATTCGTGTTATGCTGCTGGTTACATGTGTGCCAGGTGTGAGAGGATCTCTGACATGCAAGAACAGTTGTGGCAATGCTGTGGGGCAAGATTTTGTGCGTACACAGGCTCTGGAGGAAGTCAAGCTGCGGGAGATGGCAATCATTGACTTGCAAAAGAAGATTGGGGAAGCTGAGAACAAGTTCAAGCAGCAACAGAACCTGTACGAGGCTGTTCGTGTGGACAGGAACATGTACAGCAAGAAGCTAGTCGAGAGTCAGGATGAGATTCAGGAAATGAAACGTAAGTTCAAAATCATGAGCCATCAGATTGAGCAGCTCAAAGATGAAATCAGTGCAAAAGACATGGCTCTGGTGAAGGAACACTTTGATCATCTGCGGGTGCGGTTTGGAACATGAGCAGATCCTTTGGATGTTGCACGAATTTCTGGCCGAAACATACCATAACTACCCCAGGCAGCCATGAAAGGAAGCGTGCATGAGACGGGAAACGTGTTGTTGGAAAGATTTCACCAGTGCGTGGTGCCGCATTCTTACCATCTTGGAGCACTGCTTTTGGACTGTGCTGTGGGAATTTTGCACTTCAATGTTGTGGCAAAGGCACATGGCTCTGACGAAACAACTTGCACAGGTAGAGAAAGAAAAAGAAGGGCTGCGAATGGAGCTGAACAAGGCCAAGCAACAGCTGAAGGAGACAGACCATGCAATTAGTGCTCAGCAGCAAGAGCTGGATAAACTGAACCAGATCATCAATGAGGCTGACGAAGAACGAGTTCGTCAGAAGAAGGAATATGACTTGGTCATGAACGAGCGCGACATTCTTGGTATGCTGTGCAATGCCTTGCAGTTGGCTGTCATTCTTGTAATAGCACCAACAAACCACTTACAGTTCTCGAATGGCTAGTACATCTGCGCAGCAAGGGTACAGTAGTTCATTGCACAAGGTGCTTTACATTTAAACAAGCACTCTATGAAGAGGGAGTGTACCGCAATCGAATGAAGGGGGAGGGGTTTGGCACCTCTTTTCATTGCGAATAGTGATGCTCTTGCAGGAACCCAGCTCATCCGCAGAAATGATGAATTGGTGCTCTTGTACGAGAAGATCAAAATTCTGCAAAGTTCCCTGTCACGGGGTCAGTCTCAATATCGTGACCGCTTGAACGAGATTCGAATCCTCCGAATCAAGTTGGCAGACCTCAACCGTGAGCTCACCATCCTCAAGCGCTCTGTGGCAGATGTCAACGTTCTGAAGCGCGAAGTTCATAGTCTGGGACGACAGCTACTGCAGGAGTGCACCAAGGTGAAAGCCCTCAGCGAGGAGTTGGAGAACCCACTGAATGTTCACAGGTATGACCTATCTTACGAGATAGGCTACTGCTGAACACTCGTCCGCATACATGTTGTCCTTTCCTGGCTTGGGAGGGGAATCCCCACATGCTAGCGCTTGTTCCCCACCTGCAGGCGATGCAAACGATACTGGATCACAAATTTTAATGGTGTTGTTGAATAGCAGGGTTCTTTTTCACAAGGGCGGAAGGCTTGCATGTAGACCGTTTTTGTGACGCTGCAGTGGAATAGTATACTATAGTACCCAATGAACACTCCCTGAATGAACGTGACGATTGTGTACTCTCGCTGTCATTTGTCATATGTTTATAGCTAGCATTTTTGGACGGAGCGGGCAGGGCGCTCTTGTAGCTCAGTTGGTTAGAGCGTTGTGCTAATAACAAGCCTTGGTTGACGCAAAGGTCTATGGTTCGAGCCCATGCTGGAGCATTCTCTTTTTCATGATCGTTGCCTTGTATAGCAGCACGTCGGAAACTGATTGAGCAGATGCTTTTGCCACCGTATACATCGACGATCTCGTGCTAAAGATGGAAGGGCGGCTGCATTGGCCAAAAAGCAGGAGTGACGCCATGGTGACGGTGCACGCCTACACCGCAACACGAGTGCAATCTGACACGCAGATGCAGGTGACGACATATTTTTCCAATCATCGGTGATCGTGGGTGATCACCGATGAAACATTTGTACGCGGTGCCAGTACTGAACGTTACAAAACAGTGAGCGGGTGTTCTTTACAAACCGGCACGGTAGTGAATAGGGATGAACCCAAATAGCCAAAACTGTGAGCGGGTATATTATTTGTTTTTTTTATCACCTGGACGATTGCAACTGTAAGTGGCTTCTTCCCTTCGGTAAGAGAATGGCTTCTTCCCTTCGGTTGTAAGGTACATTGCTATCACGTCTGTTGCTTTGGTTGCATTGGCGCTTTCTCCTAGGCCTGCGTCCTGTCGATGTAGTTACATTGTTATCACAGGCTTCAGGGTCTGGTGGTCAAGCATGTATCACATCAACCCTGAGGACTTGAGCGTGGGTTTTACAGACCGGAAAGGTAGTAAATGAATGAGGACTTGAGCGTATTACGGGGAAAGGAATTTGGGCAGAAATAATTATGTTCCAGTTGGAAGGAAGACACTTACACGATGACCGACAGCCGCAAAGGGGAGCAGAGAATATATCGGGGACAACACCACTTTGAACAGTGGCGTCAGCGGCACATGGTGAATGATGTGCGGAAATTCTTCACATTCTCAGCAGAAAGCGACTAGTAACCCGAAAGTTTTTTTTACCCGACTTTTTGTTTCTTTGGTGCTGTGATGCCGGGAGGAGCCCAGAGAGTGGGGAAGGGATTTACTATTGTACGACGTGCTGAGATGCATCAAGGCGGGAGACGATAGGGCATGCAGCAGGATACCATTCTATATTCGCGCTGTCACCATATAAGAGATCGAACAGAATGTCCGCCTGCCTTGCAGCAACTGTGCTGCGTGTCACCCTGATTCCAAAGACTGCCTCATACTCAGTAGGACGTAAAAACACCCGTTGAAATCCAATCAATCACTCAGAAATCGTGCTGGCGCTGACTGGTGCATGTTTCCTTGTGAATCATTATCAGCGCATGCTAACTCCACGGCGTATGGCCTGTGTCCATACACAACTCGCCTCCATGCATATGCTGCGTACAGGTGGCGCAAACTCGAGGGCAGTGACCCCGGCACCTTCGAAATGGTCCAAAAGATTCAGACACTGCAGAAGCGCCTTATCACCAAGACTGAGGAGGTGGTGGAGCGAGACCTGCTCATTCAGGAGAAGGAGAAGCTATATGTTGAACTAAAAAACATCCTCGCCCGCCAGCCCGGACCAGAAGTTGCGGAGCAGCTCAGCACATATCAGGCGAACATTCGTGAGAAGAACAAGCAGATGAAGGCCATGGCATCCGAGCTGAACACTCACCAAGCACAGGTTCGTCTCATCCCGAACCCTCATCAACCCAAGCACAGGCTCCTTGCGCACCTGTCCACTTCGCGAATGTCCCGTTTCCTGCTGAAAAAGAAGATGTCTTGAGACGCCCGGTACTCAAAGTGCATAAATAACTACGCGTTCTCAGTGCTGAGTTAATCCAGCGTCACACAATTGCATTGGTGTGTACATAAATCAGACAGTGGAACCCTGACATGCAGTCGAACGAGTACAAGTACGAGATCGAGCGCCTGACAGTGGACCTTAACGACATGAAGAAGAGGTACTTCTCTCAGAAGAGGAAGGAAAACTTCAGGGGTATCAAGATGCAGGACAAGATCATGTCGTTGCCAGCTATCGCCAACCCCTCACAGACTCGCTACACAGGCGGCGGCTTCTCGTTAGCAACACAGCCAGCATAGAGAGACGTTGTGTCAGTAATAGGCAACCTGGTGGCTACAGGTAGTTTTGGTGATGCTGATGTGTCACGTATTAGTGACTGAAAGAATATCGTGCAACCATCTACATATTCCGGCCAGCAAGCAGCATGAGGGTTCTTCTGTCAGACCTTGAGTGACAGTACTGCGTTCTTTCTTGCCTGTGCCTGGTGCGTATACCACATCAACTGCAGCCTTCTTCCGCATAGTTCCAGTTCTGAAGTATCTGCAACAAGACGGAAGATTTTGAATGGCACGGATTCTGCGCTGGATCACCATGCACTTGTTTGGGAGTGCGAGTAGTCATGACGTATTCGAAATCTTGACAGAAAATATCGTCAGTTTTCCTCGCAAACACAGGGCTGCAGCATGCATGCGGTCACATGGTGTGGAACAGGGTTCAAGTTGAGCTGTGCACATATCACAGATTCATGTACACTGAATACAGGGCAATTCCAAACAATGCATGTTGGAAACAATGATGAAAGAGCACAGCAGCGCTGGCATCACTTTGTAACTACACAGAGGAAAACTATGACTGAAACGCTGCATTCTTAGAACCACCTCCTGCCATACTTTGAACTGTGACCGACCAGATCCATTATTGTTCGCACATGGGTCTCCTCACCTGCGCTACCAACATGTCACAACATCTTTCGTACTGAAGCCTCTCGATATGCACGAGCGACGCAAAATTCAATTCTACCGTCACACCTGAAATGCCAGCGGCTGCAGACATCCCACCCCAAGTCACCATGCATCGGCCCTCACCAGTCTCTGAACAGCCAATCCTCAATTATGTAGTAATACACACATACCAAGCTACAGGATTCCTCATGCAGCAGCAAACATGGGCCATCCACGCCACCAAACAACAGCCACCCTAAACCTCGACGAACAACAAACCCAAACAGCAGCACACAGCAGCAGCAACCAAATGCAACCCTAGAGTTATCCCGCTGCCCGTCACGTCTTGCAGCACCCCAGTGGCGGCTTCAGCAGGCCCCTGCCCTGCAGCGCTGGTGCTGTTGCCGTTGCCACCAGTAGGCGAGACTGGGGTCTGAGGAGCCCCAGTTCCTGTTCCATTCACAGCTGTTCCATTCACAGAGACTGCTCCGCTTGGAGTTAGCTTCCACAGCGCCGGTGGCTCATCCACCACCGCATACAGCGCACCCTCCGGGCCCTGGATGATGGACCTGTAGCGTGCTTGTGGGATCCCCTGCAACTCGGCTCCACGTTTTTTTTATGCTTGAGTTTTTTTGTGCTGTTCTTTTTTTGGGTGATGTTTATGACGTTTTTTATTGCTGTTCGAGTTTTTTAGGTGGTGCACAAGCTTGCTGCCTCAGCGCCCTGTGAGCTCACAGGGGGTTGATCGAGGCGGGGCCATGCACAGTGCGATCGTGAGTCGAAAACAGTTGGTGTGCATGCATGTGTGTATCTGGTGCTGCTGACTGGGCATCATGTATGTGTGTCATGAACCTGATCGCACTGAACGTGTTGCATGCTGGCGCTACATCAGCTAAGCTCTGAACAAAGAATACCGATGTGTCTTGAGGTGCTACAGCTTGTCAGGGTTCCACTATGTAACGCGTTCTCTGTGCTGAGACATCGTTACTCCAATTTTGTGCACACTACAGTAGTTTAATGCAGTGAGAGATAACACCGACAGCATTGCAGAGCAACAAAGAGCTGATTAGTAATCGTGATTAAAACGAAAGCAAGAGAGCGCACAGGGACCCTCAGGGATGATGTTGCATTGCCATCAGCATCCAGAGTGAGCCTGAAGATCGATTTATCGGCCATCAGCCCCACCACAAGATCCCCCTCCCAGTCCCCCCACTGCGGGCCCTCCAGGAACTCTGCTGGTCCCATGCCTCGCTTTGCTCCATCCCACACCCAGGCTGGCAGCATGGCGTCTGGAAAGCGGTCCGTGTCTGTCATCGGCATCGTTTCGGGCGTCCCTTCACAAGCAAACCAAAAAAATCTCACTTGCGACACCAAATTCTCTTTAGATGATTGGGCACCACGCCATACCCATGAAGGGCTTCGGCCTCGGCACCAGGGTTGTACACTCGGCCTGAAACTAAGAGCAAAATATTGCTCCGAGGGCCCCTTCGAAGTCGAGAAAACATACATAGAACAATTCCCTATTCTCAGATGTTTTCCGGGGTGACAAACGTTCAAAACAACGAACTACTTCGGCCCATGCCGATAAATTGGCGCTCAATAAGTCGGCACTCAAGCACCGCTTGCGTTCCTCATACACAGATGCTGAGGATCATCGCTGATGGTGCGGTAGTGGATGCACGCGTATCTACTACCCCCCTACCTTCCTGTAGCTTGGCATACACGAGCTGACACTGCACAGTGTATTCCCCAGCAGCGGGCCAGAGCATAATGCAGGAGGCAGAATGCGATGTCGCACCTGCATACCCACAGTATCCTGCCGGGCAAAGCAAATCAGGGCGGTCTTGTGGGTCCCAGCCTGCGTTACCCCCCGGTACTAATGGTGTTACCTCGTCACTGTGGTTGGGGCCATGCTCTGCAGTGAATGGCTGGGCCTCGAAGGCCGCCCCAGGCCTGAATGCTATTCCCTGTATGCTACAACTTGATAACAAAGCATAGATCCATTACATCGATGGCCCGGAGAGTGAAGATTATAGAATGCACAGGCATGATCACACAGCAGAGGTTTGCTTTAGCACATTGCCCCGTATATCTTTGGGGCTGCCGAATCGAAAGTTTTTTAGGGGTACGCGCAATCAGCAGTGGTCGTGGGGTTCCTGGAACACATACCTGTACATTCCGATGTCCATATGTGAATATCCTTTGATCTGCTGAAGCAGGCATGTTATTGTCAGGAGCAGCCTCCCCGTCTCTGTCAACGCGTACAACGCATGATCCCAGTGATGATGTGTCCTGAGGTATCGTCGGGCTGTGGTTGTCGCCAGTTGTGCTGTGAACGGATCCCAGTTAGTTTGCAGCAGTCTTCTTTCACATACAGCAAGATTTGCAACTAAACTGGCACTGTAGCAGATCATACGGTACAGATTACAGATGACTATGTGTACACACTGTGGCACTGAAGAGAAGGCGGTAGCTCGTACATATAGAGAAAACCATCTAACGGTGAAAATCGTATGCGCCCTCCACTGTGGGCTCCGGCATCACCTGATGGAGTGGCTTCGTTCTTGAATGGGATGTCTGTAACAATATCTAACCTATCTGTCACGTTGTTCATGCCTTCGGAGAGCTTCAGCCTGACAACATGGTTGGTGGCTGGGGAAGTTGCGTTTGGGTTCGGAGAGCCCAGTGTGGAAGCAACGAAAGTGTAGATGAATCTGTTCGAAGTGAATTCAGGATCAACCGTGACACCAAGGACACCGCTCTGGCCCTCGCAGAACACGTCTGGAGCATCCAAAGCTGCCCCAATGCCGAAAAGGAACACTGTTGTGGCGTTCTTAAATCGAATAGACAGGCCCTTGCACTTTTCCGTGTACAGGAGATCGCCCGATGGTAGGAAAGAAAGGTCCCATGGCTCTACCAGGCCCGGCAGAACGACTGACTGCGTGAGTGTGGGGACAATCTCTGCGAGAGTGATTGGCAGTGCTACCAACGCCGCTAATATCACATGTATCCTGATCTGCTTGAACATAAACATTCTAATAACTTAGATTCGAGAGCTTAACCTATGCGCCTGCTACGCGCAGATGCCGGAAGTAAGCCCCAGACGTGCCAAGCCTGTTGGCAACTGCCTACGACTTGGTGAGAGCCCCACGCTCAATAGATATACATGTATATCTAGTGAAGAGTTGATCGTGTGGTTTCGTTCAATTTGTGTTACTTCTGTTGAGGTGCATGGCTTCAGTGACGCGGCACTAATCATGATCATTGGTGCAACTGGACATGTACAACAGAACACGCAACGCAAAAAACCGTGTACGGTAGATAGCAACAGACAATGACTCACGCTAAATACGTGTCCAGCTACGTATGTTAAGCGCAGGTCGACTTAGAGAGCAGGACGGCAAACAGAGTGTGAGGGTATATAAATAATGGATGGCGCGCTCTGTCAGGACGAAACGCCAACAGGGCAAGAACCCGAACGCAAACCTAAGCATCCAAGCCAATATCATCATTGTCGTAAACTCGACTGGACAGCATGGGTTTGCAGTTCACATATTGCAGTACTAGTGTTGTTTGCACCATGTGTTGGCTGGGGTGGCTATAGGTGGCTGCCCCTCCACCCCCGCTCTTCGGAGTGCTGACACCCATTCTCTGCGCGGTTGGCGTGATCCTCGACAGTTTCCTTTAAAGCAAGCAGCCAGCCACCGCCGCAGAGACCGCACCAAACCCTACACACAAGCACCACATGTCAGCATGAAACAGGTGAAACATTTTGAATTTTGAACCGGCAGGCCTGGCAAGAGGGCCTTGCCGCTGCTCAGGTTGCGCGCAGGGGGGCGGGGGGGAGGGGGGGTTGCAAAGAAGGCAGTCAGTCCGGGTGCGACGGTGGTGTGTGTGGGGGGGGGGCGGGGGGGGCTACGGTTGTGGGGTCTGTTACGTCCTTGTGGTGTGCTGTGTACATGATAGTAGTGCACAGGTTGTGGTAGGACATGCATGAATACTTACATGCATGCATGCACTATATGTTACTTGTGGCTAGCAGGGTACTCTTGGCCTGCTAGGCAGGGCCAAGGTCGGGCAGCGCCGGTCTGCTATATACAGCAGATGCTTGGGGGTGTCGAGGCTTGGGTATGTTATACATTACCAACAGACATCAGGGTGTTGCTTGTAACAACCTACCACTAGACTGCGCTAAATTTGGCTCGCCCACAGGGATAGAATCCTTTGGAATGTCGGCAGACCGGGCTCTTGCGGCCGCACTGCACACGCAGACTTCTTGCCAACTAACGTCATTTGAGGAAGTTCTATCGTTTGTGCACGAGGGCGAGAGACCACTTGTACAGGCTCTCCTGCAGCTGCTCCCAGCAGGTTCGTT
>JAUMHD010004011.1:0-14452 GCA_032359135.1 Ulvella scutata
ACGTTGGTGGCGCGTTCCCCCGGCTTGAGTCAGTCCCTATACTCAAGTGTCATGGCTTGGTGCACCATGTGGGCAGACAGGTTAGCTTGATTCCCTGTCGTTGCTTCGGTAATGGCATGTCCTGTGTCGTTTGTGGGAGGTGAGCTAAGTTGTCATTCGATGGTTTGCTGGTACATGAGCCATTCTATGGAGTCTTGCCTGTACCTTTACACGCACGTAAGTACCGATCTAACTACATGTCGTACAAGGCTTCGCGCGCTTCGCGCGACTCAGCCTCTTAGTGTGCAAAGAAAAGCTTCCGCTTTTCTGTGCACGTTAGGCTGTACATGCAGTTTTGTTGCCAATACTATACGCGGTACATTGTACGCTGACAACTGACTCTGTATCGCATGCAACGCAAGCATCACAGACATGACACCCTTTCCAACCTGTGCACACTTCGACGCTTTGAATGTACTGTTGATGTTGGTTTGTGCCATACTATACGTGTGAAACTGCGATGTGGCTGTCCCGGAAGTGCAGAATGCAATTGACACGACAACACCACGTGCTCGTGAATCACAGTTCGAAACATAGATCTTGCCCATCTGTAGGATAATAGAAGTTGTTTACCTGACGCTCGCGTGGAATGGTGCGCTGTGCTAATATCCTTTCGCGTTACAAACCTCTGTGTTGATGATCCAGATGTACGTACTGTACGAAGTAGAGCGGGTCTAGGCACTCGTGAACGACGGTTTACAGGTTAATATGTATGCAGCTATGTGTTCAACAACAGAAGCAGCGCGATTCTGAGTTATTTCTGTAGTGGCAGCTTCGTGCATCCATGACCGTTCAACACACACTGCTACCGACATGGCGCCCCAAACCACAAATCGCCAAGCCACATCACTTCACAATAATGATATGTGCTTAAGTTTGTAATTAGCGTGCGTGCAGTTGCGGGGAACGGCAGAAACGTCAAAATAGCAGGAATAATCATATATAGTAGTAGATTCTTCATACTTAAATCTTCTGCAGTGGACAAATGTGTGGTGGTGGAGAATGACTGCCTGAGTTCCTGCAGTTTGATTGCTGCAAGCATGCAGGCAGCAAGAGAGCAGCTGGAACCATCGGGGAATATGGTTATGAATATCGTGATACCTGCTTTGACTACTTAACTTTGTGATCTGAAGATGTGATGCAGCAGAGACAGGTGGTACGATGAGAGCAACTGTAGGATATAATTCACGAGGGTTATCAGTGGAAGAGGCCACAGGAATTTGTACGCACTGATGAAACAAGCTGGTACTTGCACACGAACAACACAAAGTGAACACACAAGGGCGCAAACACGAAGTGAAACAACGCAAACTCACGGTTGAACAACAATGTAGCAGGTACAATTAAGGGAAGATTGTGTCTGTGGCATGAGGTCCATTTGAATTCGCAGAAAGTGGATTCGCTTGTGATGTGTCACACCTTTCGTTTCAAAGCATCAGCACACGTGGGCTTGGTCGCTAGAATGTTGTCATAAATACCTTCTGCTTCATCAAGATTACCTATGGATTCGTACGCCATTCCTCTGAGGCACTCCACTCGACTGCTGTCCTTGAACTGTTTCTGCAGCTTCTCAAGGAGTTTTCGTCCGATTTCTTGGCAACCACAGGAAAACGCAGCCATTGCAACCTCTTCATGAAGCTGCCATCCTGCACAAAAGCAGGGGTATTCAGGCTGCATCCACCTTCACGAGCATCCTTTCAAGAACTAGGTGGTGTGGCCGGAGCACCGGCCCTGGTCGCTGGCCATGTTGAGCAGTCACACTTCAAAATAAAGAACAGGATGTATCTATAGTGCAGGCCTGTTGGCTTGAACCGAAGAGTACAGACCAGGAATATGAATCGTCATGATGTTGGCTTGGTCAGGGACCTGTGCTGAGAAATCAAGCGTTGGCGAACATCCAGAACAGCAGGATAGATGCACATACGTTCGTCCATTGCGAGTTTGCCTTGAAACTTGGCTAGGATCGCAGACCCATACTCCAGAATACCCTCTGGGTCGGTGACGCCCAGCTCTCTCAGCAGCCGCAGGTACGTGAGCATGGCACGATAATGATTCACTGCTGAAGGGCCTAGGCGCTTCAACTCCGCCTTCGCATTGGCAAACTCTCTGGGAGTGCTGAAGGGCATCAGGTGCGGCTATGTTGACTCTGTGAACGACGACAACAAGAAGAGCTCAAGTCAAGATATAATGTAAACAAATATATGTCAATGAGTGGCTGTTTCATACGCTTGTAGAAAAAATACGAGTGTTGACTGTGTCTAACACTGAGTGTGACACTTGACACAAGTCTTGCACCAACACAAAGAGCAAAAATGAACGACGTCAACAAGTTGGAATAACCTGATGCAGAGTGCGCGTTTCATCTCGTCAGTGTATTCAACAAAGTATCAACATGGATGAAAAACATGAGCAGCATGCACTGGATGACAAACAGGAGCAGCATGCTCAACACAGCTCCTGCACAGCTGGTGTCTGAACGCCATGGCATGCCATGAATATCTCAAGGGTTGGAGATAGCCATCAGCCACAATTCAGAACGCATGATGTTGTCCTCCTTTGTGCCAGGAGGTGTTGCTCATCTTGTGTGCTTCACTGCACTTCTGTGATTGCTCGACACTGATTCCTGCAGCATAATCAGGTGAAAAGCGTAGAGATAAACTTGACAATTCGACGTCGGACATGCTGTCACTAAATTCAAGTGGGCAGGATAAGACCTGAATGGGATGCGCTGTCGTGTGCATGTTGCTTGGCCACACGTTGCGGGCACAAGTTGCGGGCACTGCATCAGGATATGAAGCGCTGCCAAGTTGTCTTCTCAGAAGCAAGTGATGGCGTGTGCATGTTGAAAGAGGTACGGCAACCGGCTAGCTACGCTAACTGGCACACACAACTGCTAACATTCAGCACAACTGGAAACATTCGCCCTGTTCGACCAGACACGCCGCTATGATATCATCTGTATGTTCCACTGAAAATTTCCTTGGTAGGTGTGATTGGTGCCTTCGTGACACAGACTGTACTCGAGGTAGAAATGGTGCAGTGGCGCAGCAAGAACAGGTCAGTGTAGGAGAGCTGAAGCGTGATAAAAAAAAGGTATGACCTGCGTTGGGGCATTGCATACGGATGTGTAGCACTGCCAGCAGGTGGTGTCCTGCTCCATCTGGTCTCCGTCTTTCATACTACAACATGTATACGCTCGTTTCCTGGCCTGCATCTTCATCAGAGGATGCAGGATCTTCTTCATCGGAGAATACGCATGCTGATGTAAATTTAAGCTTGTCAACAGACTTCATAGGAGGGTGCTTCCATGGTATTTGACCTGCCTACAGATGGTGCCAACAGATGGTGTCAACAGATGGTGTGCAGCATCACTGATGAGTGCATAGAATGTCACATCTTCGCCGAATAAATACAACTCAAGCTGTCCCAGCGAGCAGCACGATATTACATCTACGGATACTATTGGTGTGTCAGCGGTACTTGGAAATCATAGTGCCATTATAGACGCGACGTTTGAGCAAGTGCGTGCATGATGCATATCAACAAGCACCTCACGCCATCACAAAAACCACCAAGCAATGAGCCAGCAGGGCCCAAGGTGCCGGTAATAAGACCCACGCAGCAGAAAAGCTGCCAAACAACAAAAAGTTGGAAAATAATTCAATTTTTGGGGCACTTGTTTTCCAAATAATCCGCCAAAAACCCCCAACTTCCGACCGAAATTTGCCCGTTCCAATACAAGTTCGCGTTTTTGGCATATCAAAAAACGAATATTTCTTTTTCTCATGAAATTCTGAGCTGGCTTCTTAGACAGAAGCATCTGCTGGAGTAGGAGCAGTGACTTGCGCCTGCTGCATGCTGGCGGTGCCCTTCCCCTTGCTGCTGTCCTCCAGCTGCTTCTCTGCGGCCGCGGACATCGCTGAGTCCTCCTCTGTAGCTTTGCTGCGCATGAATGCAGGCATGCATGCGCAGATCTTGTCGTTCAGAGCCACCATAGCATCGAGGATCGGATACTCCACCTGCATCATGCATGCAGCCCGTTCAGAAGATTCTTCAAGCCCATTTCAATGCATTGCAGCCCTTCTTGTGTATGAAAAGCACCTCAACGAGACATAAACAGGAGCCACGCGTTTGGATGGACTGCGGTGGCCAAGGAGCCATGACATAACCTAATGTGATGTAACCCATCTGCCAGAAACAGCAAGCTCACTTGACGACGCAAGAACAGGGCCGCCATGTATCAGAGCAATCAACACAGAGCATCGTGGTGCACCCACTTCCTAAGCCATGGAACAACAGGTTACCGAGGAAAGCATATCTGCTGTTTGTTTGGTAGAGTGTTCTTCTATGTTTGCAAGCGGGTTGTTTGCGAAAAAGGTGTTGCATGGATAGGTTTCAATTCTAGCATTTATGGTCTTTGTCAGCTCCTTATGTTCCAGACCTGTCGATGTCGTCCCCATGGACGTGTTGTCCCAGGGAGTTTACATCCACAGCACTGGAACGCAACACGTCCAAGACTTTGGTGTGCTTCCACGTATGTCGAGGCCTCCCAGTAGTTGTGAATACCTACTTCAATCAATAGCTTTGTCTGTCAAGATTCTTGGCAACAGCGCACAGAGAGATAGGAATCTGGTTGTGCGCAACGATATGTTTATGTTCGGGTGCTGGCCCATACACTGAATATTTTTCTGCTTCCAGTAAAGCACAGTTCGAACAGGGTATACCACATGCATGTGATGATATATATGAATAGGCATGGCCAAATATACGGAGGGCATGTGAGATTATACGGAGGGCAGTTGACAAAATGTCTACTTTCGTATACGATCCGTTTGATGGAGGTTTCTTTTACCCTCTCTTGCACATCATCCCCCAGAAACTTTGATTTGTTCGGTGTATGACAATACGTGATTGTGCATTTGCCACGTCGTATATATACGATGTGGCAAATGCACAATCGTATGTTGGCACGCCTACATATCAACTAAACAGCGCATCACAGTCAAGCATGGCCACATTCTCGAGCACAGAGCAACAAACCTTCTCGGAGAATCCAAATGGAAGGTCGTAAGCAAGCTTGCTTTTTGCGTCCATGTCCCTGTGACTTCCTCGAAGGTTCCAGTGGTGCAGGCCTCGCTCCTCCCATGTACCGGGCATCGTGTTGTCGAGCAGCAGCGCCAGCAGCAGGGCCACTGCCATTGGAGTCTCGCAGAGGGTGTTGATGATGTCTGCAGCTCATGCATACATGTCACATCATGCATGCAATCGTTGTCGGAACCCAAAAAAAAAGCTAATCGGGAACCACGCCATACCCAAGATGGGCTTCGGCCTCAGCACCCCCGAAGGGGTGGGACATGGACAAGGGGTGCGAGAAAAACATGCATGTGCATCAGGACAATGTTTGAACTCATTACTGGAAACGGAAAGTTCCCAGTGTGAATGTGCACTGCGAAGTTCACAGCGAGCATCTATGCGAACAATACAACGACTGAAAGAACACTGGGAGACGAAACCGTGCGAAAACTGCAACAGTCGACCCCTCGCCAGGCAGCACATGTATAGTGCAAACTATACAGCACCCACAGTGCTATGACACTTACTTTTCCGGTGAGGAAAAGTAAGTGAATAGTCATGAGCCCAAATATCCAAAAGCCACACCAAAGAACGACCACTGCATTCAAATGCCACACCAGCACTTTCACGAAGTACAAGTTTCTATGCTTTCGGATGCAGTTTACAAGAGTGGGAAGTACTGCATCTGAAAGGCACTACAAACCCTACCAGCACACAGAAGATTTCGACCATGCTTTGAGAGCACAGTAAAGTAGATACTGAACGCAAGGCAGTGTACGTAACACAGCCGGCATTACACGATGAAACCTCGCATCCACAGCGGCACAGTAGTAAAGCACAAACCTTGTAAAGCCATCAAGGTGCACCTGTGACCACAACAGTGCAATACACGGGGTACTTGCATCCATACATCGCATGCAAGAGCCAGCTAAGCAGGACCCAAAAAAGAGCGCCCACCAAGAGGCAGCAGCAATAAAGGAGCGTTGCCATGCTTACGGCAGCTAACACATTGCAGTATTGTACGCATGCACACCATGCACTCACGTTCCGCGCTGTGGGCAGCCGTAAGCATGCATTGGTGGCCTGGGCAACCGCAGGATAGCGGTCCAGGGGGCCAAAACAATGTTGTTACTACTCGAAATCCACGCCATACCCAAGCAGGGATTCGGCCTCAGCACCCCCGGAGGGTGGGGCACAGGAAGGCACACCATTGAACTCTTGGCTGCCGGTGTTGACAGGCCCATTGCCCTCAGACTCGGTGTACGCGGTGAAGTATTCAGCAATGGAGAGGCCATTGTAGAGGGAGAAGCCGAGGATGAAGATGTTGCGCATGCTAGCCTGGTTCGTGTACTGCATGTTGGATAATCCCACCCCCGAGATCATTCCAAACATCACACAGAACAACCCCCCTGCACACAGTCAGTGATGATTCACTGAACTTGTACCTTCACTCAACTAAATGCATTTCAGGCGGTTTTAGTTTTGAACATTCAAATGAATTCAAAAAAATTTGACATGAAGTACAATTTTTTTTGAATCCCGTCTAAACGCCAGAGGACAGATCTCAGCCAGAACCAGAGCGTCACAATGCAGCACAGGAGGTGTAGAAGAATTTTTGGATTCTCAAAGTGGACGAGGTTGGAATCGGGTGTCCAGAACCCACTAGATTCCAGGAACAAACTGGAAATCTGGGGCTGATTGAAATTTTGGAATTCGGGTGGATGAAGGTGGAAGACAAATAAATAAATTAATTATTCGGGGACTAAGCCATACTCATATTTAACTTTCGGCCTCAGCGCCACAGTGGCGGAATTCATGCAACTCGTTGAAGGGGAAACCACCAGAGACCCTTTACGCACCCGGCGCAGAAGCTCGAAAAAAATATGAGAGGTGGCCCTGGCCGGACCGGGGTTCAAACCCAAGACCTCGTGGTAAAAGCACTTTAGCGCTCACGGGCCCGCGGCTGAGGTCAATCCCAAGACCACAAAGACATAAATTGGCGGCAAGGACATGCTCAGTTGGACACTGCATAAGGGAATGAACACACATGACCAAAACTGTAATTTTTTTCATGTGAGGGTGGCCACAGGTGAGGCAGGCGAGCGCACGCACCAACGATGGGCGTAGGTAGGGAGGCGAACAGCGCGCCAAACTTGCCGATGACAGACAGCACGATCATGAAGCACGCCGCAGTCTGGATCACACGCCTCGAGCCAACCCCAGTGAGGCCTATGGCGCCCACATTCTCACTGTAAGACGTCGTTCCATTGCCTGCACCCAGAGATTCTCGCCACATGTCCTTCCTTTGTGTCCACACCATGTACTTGCTTTCTTCTTGGGGTTTAACGCAGCATCTCTTGACAGGACCTGGCTGGGTGCGTGAGTGAGTGAGTGGCAATATCCCACAGGAGCGCCGTTTTGTGGTCTGTGTGTGAGGTTTGTGGTCGTGGTTGCAACACATGTATGTAGAATAGTCACTCTTTTCGGTTCGCCGTGTAACAAGAAGAACTCCTGTTGGGTTATTTCGCGAATACGCTGCGGGCTGGTCCAGGGCTTCACACACAGAGCGCGCACATGAGAGCTTGCGTAACCATGCATGAGGTGGCATGGGAACTGTGGCAGGTGCGCCAGATACAGGCAAAGGGGGAGTGTATGTCTATGTATGGGGTCGCGTATCTGTCTTTGAGGGGGCGAGCATCTAGATTTAAAACAGCAACGGGGTTTCGTGGAGAGTATCTGTCTATCTATCTATCTGCCTATGAACATGAATGGGGAGTGTTTTTTTTCTTATATAGGGATTTTGAACATGAGGAACAGGAAGGAGGGGGGGGGGTGGGAGCACCTGTGCCGATCAGCCCAGAAATGATGCATCCAATGCCCTCAGCGCCGATACCGCGGCTGATGACGTGTACTGGAGGCGGGGGGGCGCCAGCGAGCCTTGCGCATGCATAGTAGTCCCCAACAGACTCGATCATGCCCGCCAGAACTCCAGCAAACATTGCGAAAACCGACGACGTGCTGCACCCCACAAGCCACAAGCGTCAGTAACAGGCCATGGATTGAGAAGCTAGGCTCTGCTCTGCCTTCATGCAGGCACTGCTGTAACACTCCTGAGAGGGGAGGAAACAGAAATGACGTTTAAATATCACAACAACCCCCCCCGCCCCTGCTCCCGAGCCCCACAGGAAGGGGGCTCAACCACAACCCCGGGACACCCCACAGTGGATCCCCCCCTTGGCGGTTCTACTACAGCCCCCAAGGGGGGGTCTACTGGGGGTCCATTCGGGGTGCTTAAGGTACAGGGACATGAGGCCACTCCCAAGACGAAGAGAGCTGTGAGAGGGATGTTCTGTGAGAGAGGGGGCGGTCACCTGAAGGTGGGGGTGCCCCACTGACCTGGGTACGGTACACGGATCCAGGGGGTGGTCTTGAGGACATCAGTCTGGTCGGAGCGGCAGAAGATGTTGCTGGGGTCTCCGGCTGCGGTGTAGATGACTGCATGCGCAC
This sequence comes from Ulvella scutata, assembly GCA_032359135.1. Lineage (NCBI taxonomy): Eukaryota > Viridiplantae > Chlorophyta > Ulvophyceae > Ulvales > Ulvellaceae > Ulvella > Ulvella scutata. Next base: position 8,620 of record JAUMHD010004011.1, read on the forward strand.
ACCCACCGAGTGTCAGAAGCAGCTCTGCACACAGGCTTGGTGCTGTTGTTCAGCTTACAAATGGCAGGCTTCAGCCGCTTTCTGCGCCAATGACAGCAAGGCATAGGTACAGTCAAGGAAGCGGGCAACAGGTGCAACGCGGCGGCGGCAGCAGCGGCGGCGGCGGTGTTGGTGGTGGTGGTGGATGTGAACAGCTGTGATAACGCAATACAGCTAAAGTACTATGACACTGTCTGGATAGCAATAACTAGACAACTGCTTCTAACACAGCGCAGCGCGCACAGCAGCCGACACACAGGGAAGCACTCAACAGGAGCACTGTCAGTGCAGTGCACTGCTGATGCTATGACACGGCATTGCTGGCGCGAATGCGGTGATCAACGATTATCATGCATGCATAACAGCAGAGCAGCGGGGGAGGGGGCGCACTGGAAATGATCCACATACTGGCAATCGTGAAGAGCACCGGGAAGAGTGCGAAGATGGCCATCTTTCCAGCCCCAGGCACAGGAACCTTCACGTTGCGCAGATACTGAGAGAAGATGATGAGCGCGACCATGGTGGGGATACCGATCTGCACGCATGACCCTACGCCGTTCATTGTGTCTCCCCAGCCTGCATTCGCACCCTTTGTGACTCTGATCCACACTCTTCTGATTGAAGACCGCATTATGTTGTGCTTGATTATCTTGTGGCACAACATCGCGTGGCATCAGAGCGTTACATGATATCGTGCCTGCTTTTTTGTTTTCAGCATCGGAACATTGCCCACTGCCAGGGGGGGGCAAGCGGAAGCTGGGGGAACAGGCAGAGGCGGAGGAGGGGGTGGGGACACCCCCCCCCCCCCTCCGGAGGGGGGCTCACCGGCGCCGACCAGAGAGAGACCGACAAGGGCGATGGTGGGCGCGATGGTGAGAGGGGAGATGAACTTCAGAAGCCAGCCCATGATGCCGAAGTATCCGATACCGACCTGGATGACGGCGGCGCCGATGATGGCCCCCTGCAGCTCCCTCATGGACGCCTGCATGGCACATGACGGCGCACTTGAGAGCATTTGAGAGCGTGTGAGAGCATTTGAGAGTATTTGAGAGCATGTGGGAGCATGGCGGAGCATCTGAGAGCACGTGAAAGCATCTGAGAGCATCTCAGAGCGCTTGCTTCCTTCCTGTTGTGGCTATGTTGTAGTGGCTGGATTCTGTGACGCTGTTCAGGGGGGGGGGGGGGTAAGAGCGCACATGTGATCCAGCGAGTGCAAAGTGCAAGTGGCACGCACCAGAAGAAAAAAGCAACAAGGACTATATTTTCCGTGCGGCCAACCGGAAAGGTTGTGAATAGGCATGAACCCATCTGACAATAGACACACATTATCCACCACTTCACTCGAACGACAAAGAGTTGAACATTCCATCAACAGAGAGTTATCAAACACAAAGGTTCCATCCTTGACGACTCGTGACCGTCTGAAGTGAAGCGTTCATGATTGTGTTGTCGCAGACACGAGCATATACGTTTTTACACCAAAGTTCACAGGCGAACAGAACACTGTGAACAGTTCCGCACACCTCGAACCGTCCACTGCACACATCAGAGTCGGGGTCACAACCGTAGTCATCGCCTCGAGCAGCAACGTTGGCGATGATGGCAAAGGCAGGCGTCAGGAACGAGAAGGAGCCGCCCTGAACGATAGGCAATCGGTCCCCCCAAGTCGTCTGCAGCAGCGTGTTGAGGCCAGACGCGAAGAAGATACTGCACATGCATGCCCACCACTCAACGCTGCATCTGTAGCACAGAGTTCAGCGCCAAGAGTTGTGCTGTGCAAGGGTTGTGTTGTACCAGCCATGCATGGTGCCACAGGAGACAAGTTACGGCTTCAGTGTGTATAGATTGAGAGTAGCGTTGAGCTTGTGCGCAGAAGCTAAGGGAGCACCTCTGAATGGTCTGTGCCTTGTCATCGTCACTGCCTCCCATTGCAGGCACCATCAGTGTGGGGATGACCACCGTTGCGCCCAGCATCGTCAGGTATTGCTGCATCACACGCAAACCCAAGTCAAAGCCGGTGCAGTATTGGAAACAACAACTCCCTCGAATCCAGTTGGTGCAGAATTCTTAACCCTCGTTTTCAGGGTCTCGATACGGATGGGGGCATCGCCAAACTGTAGCTTTCTTCCCTTAACCCCTGCCCCCCCCCCCCCCCCCCGGCAGTGGCGATGCAAGATCACAGCAGCATTTGACACCCCATGTCCCCTTCCCCGCACACTTGGTGGGCCTAAGCAGGAGCTGCTTGCAACACATATCAGCCGCCCCACCACCCTGTTTCCCTGCTGTAAAGCATGGCAACCTCCCCCCACCCCCATTCGCTATGGCCCTGCCACAAAAGCTTCCCTGCTGTAATCCATGGCAACCTGCCCCCACCCCCCTTCGCTGTGGCCCTGCCACAAAAGCTAACACAAAGGGTTCCTCCCGCTATCGCACTTCCTCGCACGCACCTCTCAAGTGCGCAGAGAAGAGCAGCCGCACTTGCCGTTTCGACGAAACGGCAAGTGCGGCCCCACTTACGGAACATGCCCCACACTACAACACACTACAGAGGAGCAGGAGAGACAAAAAGCGTCACACAACTACCGGAACATGCCTAAAATGGCACCCAATAGAACGCTGGTTCATGCAGTCATCCAAGAAAGTGCTTACACGCAACATGAAAGGCAGCCCACCTGGAACCCGAGAATGAGAGTGACCGGGAGGGGAGGGATCTCCCAGACTCTGTAAATGGGTGCTGTGCCATCATCGGAGTCGCTGAATCCACTCAGCTCCACTGCATGCCACTCCACCTCCTCTTTTCCGCTTTTACAAACTGGAATGGTAGCATGAATTCAAATAGACAAGAGCCCAAATAGCCAAAGCAACTAATAAAACATCAATACCCTTCACTCGAATGGAAAACGCAATTCCAGGCCTCTTTCCTTCATGTTATATAAGATAACAATTGTGCAGGTGGCATGCCTCATGACTTGGACAACAAGCTCAACCTTCAAGTGTTCTTGAAAGATTATACTCGCTACGAGCGAAGACACAAGGAAACCCTCATAGGCCTACCCTGTGCGTGGAAAAAACCTGAGAGCGGTGTTCCCTCCAATTGGGGGACATGCAAGCCAAATTAGGCCCGGGAAATATAGTCCACATTTAAAACGAGCCCAGAAAGAAACAGGCAAGGAACAGGCAAGACAATACAGGGGAAGGAACAGAAATGAACGAAGGGAAACTGCCTCTGTCGGCCTCTAAGTGGGTGCGCGTTGAAGTGTGACACGCACACGCAAAGCCAAGGTTTGAAACCAGCAGCGACTTCAGAATGCCATGTACGCGGCGTTACGAACGCTACATGTAACGACACTACATGACACGGTACCAACATATTGTACAGTGGGAGATCGCGCTGCGCTTGGAATGTATGCTTGCCAGAATGCAGATCTCTGACGCCGCAATGCAGGCACCACAAATAACGGCTGACGGGCAGCTTGCAACACACTCCGCTCTCTGGGAGCAACGCAAAATTATTACATGATGATTCATTATGCGTTACATCTGCGAGAAATGTTTTGTGGATGCAATTTTGAAGTCCCTGCACAAAACCTCCACATGCTCTGCTCTAGCCCGGAAACCACGCAGGATGCGGGCAAGCTCGTGCAAACTAAGCAGATAGTGCGTGCATTATTTTTGCGCGCGCAAACTCAATTTACCCGCACAACGCTGATTGTCTGACAGTCTGATTTTGTCCCTGTGTGAATAATACACGGGGATCAAATCTGGCGGTGTGAAGAGCACATACAACCGCACTCACGATGCCATTGCAACTCATATACCTTCCAAAAATTCAACTTTAACTAAGTGCGTACCCTGTATGGCGGAAACTGGGAAGGGGCCGACGACATTCAGTTGTCAGCATGAACAACCATCCAAATTCCGGAACAACAATACGCAACATCCGGAGCCCCTAAGAAAGAGGTTGAAAGCACACAGTACATATAATTGCATGCAATTTCGTGCATGTTACAAGGCTCGCTGGCTACATGCACTACAGGTTTTGAGCTGGTGCGCACCATCTTCCTGCTTCGTCACTTTCTTCTCCATCGCAGTCGATAGCTACTGTAGAGCGGCCACGAACACCCGAACGATATGATAGAAACCTTAAATGTTTTCTGGTTGCAGCGCAACTGTTGAGGCGTTGTAGAGTGACAGATGCGAGCCTGGCGTTATCTCTAGCTGACAATAGTAATTACGGATGGGGCTCACCAACCACCGCACGGTATGCGCGACAAAATAACCAGGCATTACATGTGTAGGCAGATTGGATGTGCATGTTTTGTGCTTAAGCGGCAATGCCCAGGGGTTTCTGTCGGTTGAAAGAGCTTTTGATGAGTGTCAGATCGTCATGCATAACATTCCGTGGTGTTTTGGGCGCTTTTTTAAATGAATGTGCCTTAAGACTCAGCACACATGTACTGCAACCGCCAAGAGAACAACAGACAGACACCAATCAAGTGCCTGTACTTCAGCTTTATAAGAGCGAGTGGTGGAAAGTATACTTCCTACCACTCGCTCGTATAAACCACCAGAACACCAAATTGCTCACCAGCAATTCACCAGCTACTCCAGCTGTACTAAGACCACTTAAGGTGGAACACTGCGCTACAATTACCCCCGATTCCTCTCCTTGGCATCTGCGGAGTGCTGCATGCACACACAGCTTCGATCCACACTGGTGCAGCAGAACAACACAGCAGTGCAACGTGTAGCGCAGTCTAGTGGTAGGTTGTTACAAGAAAAACCCTGATGTCTACTGGTAATATATAACATACCAAGCCTCGACACCCCCAAGCATCTGCTGTATATAGCATACCGGCGCTGCCCGACCTTGGCCCTGGCTAGCAGGCTAAGAGTACCCTGCTAGCCACAAGTAACATATAGGGCATGCATGCATGTAAGTATTCATGCATGTCTTACCACCACCTGTGCACTACTATCATGTGCGCAGTACACCACAAAGGCGTAACACAACGTCCTGCCCCCTGAGTGCAATTTCCGGTGTCACATGCATCGGGCCCCACCCACCCCGCCTCTCCGCCACCCACCTCGGCGTCAAAGTCAGCCCCACGCACCCCGCGGCACCGTCCCTCCCCCCTCTCTCGTTCACACCCCCCATTGGCCGCCCACATCCTCCCGATCCCCCACATCCGGCGCCTCCATCGCCACCCTCATGACTGCAAATTGCTGTCTTTGATGTGCTCCCACCAGCACGCTGCCTCTCGGCCATGGCCTTGCTGCGGTTGCCCTCCTCCTTGCCGCGCCTCACCAGAACGGCCGCCCGCTGTGTCAGGCTCCCTATTCTATGTTGCCCTGTCGAGTTCCTCCTCCCCCCGCCTTCCCCCTATCTCCCACTCCTCCCCCTCCTCTCGCCAGCTTGCCAGCGCTCGGCCGTCCCCTTGCTGTGGCTCCATGCACAGTCCCTCACCGCCTGGTAGCACTGGGGGGGAGGCTCCCTCCCGATGAGCTGCCCTTGGTGGTGCATTGCCAGCGTGACCGCCTGTGGAGTTGAGCTGCCTGATATGTTCCTGTTTTCTTGCTGCGCTGCTGATTTGTGCGGCCTGGGTGTGTGCGGTTGACCTAAATATAAGAAACATAAATAATATTATAGAGTTTGTTGCGCTGGTTCTCTTTTACAAACCGGAAAGGTATTGAATAGGCATGAACCCAAATAGCCGAAAGCAACTAACACAAAACATCCACTTCACTCGAATGGCACAACAGCACCATCACGAAAGTCTTTCCCAGCACTCTT
>JAUMHD010004022.1:0-14428 GCA_032359135.1 Ulvella scutata
ACACAATGTGTATCCACCGATACAGGGTCAAAGCAATTCACATCACGCGCTGCAAGGAGAGCAGTCCTCGCACGCCCTATTACAGGCATAACTACATAGAATGGCTCATGTACCAGCAAGTCATCGTATGCCAAAGAGCTAGAGGAGCCCCAGCCGCGGGGCTATCACATGATACTGTGGTGGCAAGCTTGATCGTATCACAGGCTGCCACCTGGATTTCTGTGCTGAGGTGTACTCCGTTAATGCCGCTTACATTCTCCTTGTTGGTGCTGTTGTTGCTGATGATGCGGTCCCTGTTGGCGACCCTTTCTTTGCTTGTAACATTGTGCGGCGTTCTCTGCAGCCTCTGTATTTGCCTTCGTGGTCCCGTGTGGCCCGGGGGTGTATGTCCATGTCCCACATCGAGGGTACTGAGGCCGAAGCCCTTCTTGGGTATGGCGTGGTTCCCGATTAGCTTTTTTTTTTTGATGGATGTGGAGCCAGTTGTGGTTATATTTCAGCATGAAGCCCTGTGTTTCAGGAAGTGCACCTCCAGGGTATATGCTTTGCTTGGATAGATAGATGTGTGGAGCGTATCGTTATCACATGATGTGCCTTGTCATGTCTGCAGGGTATTGACACGGCGAGCAGGATGCCGCGGTTCAAGAGACTAGAATATCAGGTATATCTTGGCCTGGCTATGAGGCCTTTTTGAACATGCACGCTGAAAACTAGACAAAGACACAGCTGTCCTTGCTCCGTGTTGCAGGTTTTGTGTGGAATAAAGGTCGCATTGAAAGTATATTCAAGTGATGCCTGTGAGAGCTGGCACGCCATGCTGCACACCTTGCTCATGTGTCAGCACAACTGCTTTCAATCGCCAAGTGTGAAGTCGCTCCCCACACATGCGACGTCGTCGTATATATATACTGATGCTTGTTTGCGATATGCTTCGCGATGTCAGTGCAGCTTCATGTGCTTCAAGAGCAGATGCCTGCAGAACAGCCTATCATCCACAGGTCCACGTCTGGGGATCTGAAAGCTATAAACGGGCAGCAGAAACTGGGCAAAGATTTGCTTATTCATGCGAGAAGATATGTCTGAGCGTGCGGTTTTTGATAGACTGCACCCAGCAGATGGTGATGCTGGTGTGGATGAGTCAGACTCAAGTCCTCCACCTCGGAAGATCTGCGGGCTCGCCTATGGCGCCGCGTTCAAGCTTACTATTGTAGTTCTTCTTGTGACAGCCATCATACTGGGACTGACAGTGTGGGACTTGGATGACCGCATCACTTCTTTGTTGGAATGGCTGGAAGATAATAAGGTCGAGGGAATTGCTATTTTCATCGCCCTGTACACAGGACTCACGGGTATGTTCTAATCTTCTAGTGTTTCCTGTGGGGTTTTTGGAGCTCACGCTCCCATGGGACAATGTATAGAGACCGCACAGAAAAAGAATCTCTTGAAAAGCACTCGTGTGATGCAGCGGTGTTCTTCCCCAGCTCGATCCTCACACTCGCAGGTGGCGCGGTATATTCCTTCTGGGGCATTCCAATCGTCTGGGTAGGAGCCACTTTGGGCCAGACACTGGCATTCCTGCTGTCGCGCTATTTGCTACATGATCTGGTGCATACCCCTCCTATTCCTGTCTCACAACCATGTCAACCATGCACACATTAACTATGACATCAACGTAAGTACACGTAAAGCGATGTATAGAAGCAGGTGGCACACGATCAGAAGGATACATTAGTGACAGTGCAGGTGAAAGGCTGGGCTTCAAAGTATGCTGTATGGAAGGGCATCAATGCTGCAATAACAGAACATGCTCTCAAGATGACTATTCTGGTGTGCAATACTATGAAACTCTACAGTGCTACTGTGCCCGCATCTTTGCTTAATATTAATATTCTCATCTGAATCATCTGGTTAGGAAAGATGTTGGCGTTGGAATTCAGCAGAGCAGGGGTATCGTTATTGACGAGCCACTGTCAGACATCTTAATTAACTTTTGTCGTGCTCACCCCGGAAAATCATGAATCGTTACATGTAACAAGGCCCAAGTTGAACCCCTTGAAAGTGTTCCGCTGCCATAATAACTGTGTCCCCATTACCCTTACTAGTGTAGCCAGTAGTGTCCCTATTACAACTGAATGTAATAGTGTCCCTACTAGTCAGTTGCCCTAACTATATCTCTGGCATGCAGGTCCGACTCGCAACAGTGATCCCATACTCAGCAGCAAACGCTCTGCTACCCAATACAAACATATCAGTATGTCTCCTTCTCTTTTGCTCTGTGCGAGTGTCAGCTCTGAGGTATGCTTCTAGAGACAGGGCATCCTCATGATGGTGGTTTCCCCTTTATCGAATTGCATGAATTCAGACACTGTGGCACTGAGGCGCTGAGCCCGAAGCTCAAAACGAGTATGGCGTAGTCCCCGAATAATTTAATTATTTATGATCAGAAAGCAGGCTCCATGGTTCAATGGAATTCTGGGGTTCAAGGGAGTCCTTTCAGCGCGACCCATCATGCCAACGCTCCTGTCTGTTTGCTGCAGTTCTGGAAGTACACAGTAGGATCTGCCATTGGGATCCTGCCAGGAGTATGCCTTTTTGTGATGATCGGTAGACTTGCAGGTGGCATTGCACAGGTTTCAATGGGTGGTATGGATGAGATGAATAACCCTGTGCTACTGTTCACGACTGTGGGCATATCTATCGTGATTTTGGTGATCCTTGTTATTGTTCTGACCAGGTGTGAACTTGATACATGGCAGTAGTTTTGTGTTGCCATGGAATCAGGACATATCTATACAGCAGTCAAGATGATGATGGTGTTGTCTCATGGATGTGCGCTGTGTCCCTGCGCCGCTGTCAACACGTTCCTTGCAACGATCTAATGGGAGTGTTCTTGCAGGTATGCTAAAATGGCCCTAGCAGAGCAGTTGCAAGAACTCGAAGCCACCGAGAACGAGGAAGCAGCACAGGCCTCCACACCAGTAGACACAACTGACCATAGCAAGAGTTCCCATGAATAGTCCAACGAACCTCAAGAAGTGGTGAAATAATACCCCAGCACGCACGCAGAGGGGCACATCAGAAGAAAGCCATACCCCTTCAAAGGAACCATTTTCCTTGCGCAATTGGTGAACAGTGAAAGGGATCCTTGTATTGAATGGGGACCATACCATACCTCTTGACACAACCCTGTCAAGTATTGTGGCCAGGAAGGTGTTTGGAAGATCAGATGTTTGTATGTGTGTGAAAGATGCTCGTCAATCAATCTTGATCAGATGCATTGTTTCCAAGTGTAAAGATTTCCTATGCTCAACCTTGTGCCGGCTGTCCAGCCCCAATCATTTTGAGGCCAACCTGGTCCTTGTATATGTGCCGCAAATGCTGTTCCACAGAGCCTTCACCGACTTACAGTTCCGTTGCCCAACCGAACACCTTGTGCCGAAGCATTACATCTCCATGTCCAAACACTGCACTGAAGTTCATAAACCCAAAACGGTATCAAGTACATGCACCCACGACCTGCAAGCTAGAATGTCCGCTTGCACAATTCTTGCCACAGCCCCGTTGGCCACCACTTCTGTTCCGTTCGGAGAACCACACAGGGTCACGTTGTGCCCATCAAGCAGCGAGGACACTACAATATTGGCTCTGGCAGCAAGAGACGTGTTCACGGGGCGTTCTAACACCCATGTCTCTGCAAGGTGCGAGGAAACGTTTGCAGGAGGTAGCACTGAGCTGTTGAATCCAAGGACCTGGAATGCAGCCTCCGAAGGAGCCAGCAATGTGAGCTCTGCACCAGGATGAATTAGCATGGAGAAATTCTTTCCTAATCCAGCCTGCACAGCAGGTTAAATGTGGCCTTTGATTGGTGACCAAATTCCAGTGAACACCTGGCTGGAGAATGCCATGCCTGCAACACAGACCGAGTAGCGTGTAGATCGTTTGCTATGAGAACCTCGAATATTGACTTGCATGGAGGACCTCCAGAGACAGTTCCATCGGCTAGTACATCGGTGGGGTTTCCAAGCACGGTGCCAAACAGCACATCCCCAGTGGCTGGTATCTGATCGTCAGCCGGTCCTCCAGGGGAACTATCAGATGTTGGCTCGTCCAACAGCAGTGAACCAAGCACCCCTACGTGCACAGCACAGGTGGTTGTGCTGGTTGAGTGTCAAAACACAGCTGGAAGAAGCTGATGCCATGATGAGACTGCCAGAGTCTAGGAAGGAAAATCAAGCAAGATGAAAGACTTCAGCTGGTTTCGTACCGTGCGCCAGGCACGTTAACAGCGCTATTGCGAAAGACACTTGTGACATTTGGTTAGCAGTTGTAAAACCGAACCGCCCTGCTGCAGGCATCTCCGCGGTACCTTCAACCTTCAGATATCGTTTACGGCGAGATTAATGATCCAAGACAGCTCCACAAGGCGCAATGATCAAATCCTGAGACTGAAAACAATTGCTTGACGCACATTACGAGACATCGCAGATGTACAGGAGATATGCAACATATTGTTCATCGGTGACAAGGGTGTGCAGTGGACTGTATCTTGTGAATAGAAGGGAGATCGGTGGATTGAGCCTCACCCAGTGGACAGAACCCTTTTCTGACAAAACCGTCACGGTATTTCCGGAAAAAGAAGATCGGCAATTAAGGGACAACTGCAAATCGTCTCAGAAGCAATCCAAGCTGGGCTTTGATCACTGTTGGCTACAAGTCATTGCAGCTTGTGTGGTGTAACGCAGTAGTAACCTCGTAGCGTTCACATGTATACCCTGCATATGCTGTGTGAAGCGGCACTTCGCTACTCAAATCATCCTTTACTCGATTATCAGACATGATGTCAGGCCTGCTTCAATTTTTTGTACCAGGTGCAAAGGAACATTGATCAAGCTGAACAGCTCTCACACAGCGTAGCCGGCATATCACTGCATGCCACAATCCTTCACCAAATCCCTGAATCGAAATCAACCTGAGAAAAGAACATAGACACAGCCTAGACAGGACTCATTCAGCTGTATGGGTTGATGCGGAAGTGCGCGTTCATGATCGAAATTGCCATCGTCTTGAGATCTTGAACAAGATAGTAGAACACCCTGAGGCCATCTGGATCTCTGCTTTCAGTGACCTGCAGAGAATATATCATGTCCTGCGGTAGAAACGGCGGAAGCTCCATCCGAAGCAATCTTCAGCACATGGTCAATGAACTACACGTGCTCTATAAGAAGTGACACCAAGCTGCTATCCATAAAACAACCACGGTCTAGTACAAGGCAAAGCTGGAATGAATCACGCAGACACTTGTTTGCACTCCAACAGCAACTGATCTCCATTTGCTGAATACTTGCGTGGTTGTCACGTCACCACAGTTGGCAAAGGAGTACCGTATCTTCGCCAGCTGATTTCTCGTGTTCGGAGCTAGTGCAGGCTTTGCGCAGCTCCAAAGACGGCATACACACTTTAACTTGTCAAGCACTCCCTGCTGTCACTTGGCACGAATATCTCTACCGTTCCACAGCAACTACTATTGAACTGGTTTTTGGTGCCCCACCTCCAGTGGTTACTGCCCCACGCTTGAAGGCAATCAGACGTAATTGTTACATCAAAATGCTTGCACCTTGTGTACATGAGGTTTTGAGGAAGTAGAGGGTGCACCTGGAGCATTGAACCCAGTTTGGTTGTGGCAAAGCTGATGTGCTTGTCTCCCATGATCACTTCGAGCTCTTGTCGCCCTGTTCTATCAGGCTCCGGCCATTTGCTGTCAACTTCTTGAAATATCTCAGCATCGTTTATGATCCGCTTCAGCTCTTCTATCACAGCGTTGGAGCAGAACACCTCCTTTCGGATCATCGTGTCATTCTTGTACTGACTGTTGTTCGCATATCTCAGCTACAATAATTAAAAGAAGTCAGTGAGCATCAGTGAGCATCCAGTCTTGGCGTAATGCACGTACCTGCCTAGACTGTTGAATCTCAATGGGTACTGGCACAAGCAATGGCATGCCCCAAGCACACAGACGCTGCACAGGCGCTTCAGTGCAGTGATCACTCTCAACTGTGGAAAATCAGCGTTCATGAACTCCAATTTTGGTGTCACTAAGTTGAGCAAGAACATCTTACGCCATGCCTGACAAGGGCCTTGGAAGGACCAACCTTGCCGTCAGATTGGAACTCGAACTCCAAAAACTCATGCCCGAATTTCCCCCTGTGACCAACGTAGTATCGGCAGTAGAAATCCCGCGGAGCCATTGCTAGATTGAAGGCGAAGAGGCGCGTGCTAGAGCAAATTGATGTACAGGCCAGATATTTAGTAGCGCTGCCTCTACGAACGACACTATGTGTCTTAAATATGCTTTGATTCAGCAAACCTATAGGCAAACAGGCTACCAGGCTGTCTGTTGCATGAGCGCGCAGAATGCAGATTGACTCGCAGCCAACAGTAGCTATGTACCAGTGGAAGGACACCGATGGATGTGCCTGGGGATGCTAAACGATTTCACTGTTTCGAACTTCTTTCGGGGGCTGCGAAAGCTGCCAATATATTGCAGTACCCGAAGTGAAGTATATCTGCATGTTGCATGAGCTGATCGTCATAACTCAGCAAGAACCTGAACCTGCCACTCGCTACAGCAGTGGGGACAACACAAGAAATTTGCACTTATCACTCAGATCACGTTGCATGCTGTACGTGTGCTGGAATATGCAGTTGAACTGGTTTTTTTAGGAGGTGGCATGACGTAGCTGGTTGTGTCCACAGCAGCGTGCTGACCATCTCACACACCTTCTCAAGTGGCCATTATTAAATATTTACTGCCATGGTATGGAGGAAAGGGCTTCATGTTTATCTTGTCCCGAGTTCCGACGGTTCAGAGGCGGTAGGATGCAACGCTCCCACGCTGAGGTTGGATTTTCAGTAGCTGCTCAGTCTCTCTAATGGATAAACGTGGTAAGAATAAATCAGGTGCCCTGACACCGGGTGCAGCAGCGATGTTGGCCCACATCCCAGTGCCAGATGATATAGACGGTGCAGAGGCTGATGCTATAGTTCAGGTACACTCAGATGCCCTTTTATGGCATGTTCTGCGTTGAAGTCTATAATTTCATGATCTGTGTGGAGAATGCAGCAGATACGGCGCCTGTCGAAGGCAGGACGTGTCAGTAGCGCTGCAAGAACGCAACACAGCCCAACAGTAATTTCCGTGACATGAATTCTTGACATAGGAAAGAACAGCAACCATATCATAAACTAGCGGTGCCTGTTTTCTGTCAATAGCTCTTGTGCCAACCGGTTGATTGCACTCGGTTCTCATATGAGCTATTCTGAAGTGGGAGGGCATATCTTCAACGAGTCATCAGCAGTGTATTTTTTTCCAAGCCTATGTGATGCTTAATATTGACGAGTCGCTGCCAAATTCACTGACGAAACGGTTGCCATAAATCGGAGTGCTTCTCTCCAACGATACCAAGATCGATGCAGGCAGGCACCAAAGCAAGGCAGCTGCGCAGCGGACGCGCTCCCCCTGCATCTCCTGAGCCAGCGAGAGGAAAGGTCCACTGGGATCATCTGTTGGACGAGATGAAGTGGATGCAGAATGAGTTCAGCTCTGAGCGCAAGATCAAACTGAAGCAACTCAAACAGACAGCCACCAAGGCTGTGAAGAGCAAACGAGACCTGATCAGTCGCTCTGAGGTGTGATGTTGTCTTTCTTGAAATTCTCCAAAGTCCTAACCGTTTCGTGACCTTAGGCTGGCTTGGCTTTTTGAAGGTGCACCCATACTATTCCAGGTATTCCAGGTGCACCCATTCTTGTCCTCATAGATCCTGACGTATTCCTTGTACATAAGTATGTATAGAAGTATATCAGACCATGCGTTTCTCAACTCTCAAACCACACAAAGCTCATGGCGGGTCCTCGGATCACATTTCAAATATATGATATCACAGGTCCCGATACGCGGAACTGGGGTCCGATCAGGCCGTTCTGGGAACTTCATCATCTCACGAACAGTAGTGTGCAGACACGAGCGAAGGAAGAGCAGGTGAAGCTGGTGAAGTGTGCTCAGGGGATTGCTCGAGATGTGATGAAGTTCTGGAGCAAGGCTCGTGCAGTGTACAACTTCATGGTGCAAGAGAAGGTCAACGAAATCAAGCGTAGCAAGATGGACAAGGAGCTGGAGACTTTTGTGCAGCAGTCTGAGCGGTTTGTTGCCCTTTTCAGCATGCCCTACCAAGCCGACAAGGCTTCTGTTACCAACCGAATAAGGTAATAATTGCACAAGAACAGAATTGGCCACTATCAACATGCAGAAGCACCGACCGCTTCACTCAAATGGTGAACTTCCATCACCACGAAGGTGTGTTGCAGCATGTTTGAATTATATCATGGGTAGACTGCGGCTTTCTAGTTACAAGCCAAAGAAGAAGAATAAAAGAAAGAAGGGAAAGAATATCCTCTAATCTGTTCTTGCAACTGGATTGGATTTTACAAATCGGAAAGGTAGTGAATAGACATGAACACAAATATCCAAAGCAACTAACACAAAACATCCACCACTTCACTCGAATGGCACAACAGCACCATCACGAAAGTCTTTCCCAGCACTCTTAGCCAAACTACGTTCGCAACTGGATTCGATATTATATCCTCTGCATCACGGTGCTTTGTTACTGCCTATATGATGTTGGGCTTACTGATGAAGCCCACGGGTGTCATGAGCGCAATGCATGGGTGTGTTTAAACAATTTTAAAAGGATCTACCAGAGCCCTTCTAGCCACATTCACCATGCATGACATCCCACCTCGTCTTATTTCTGAACATTGCTGTTCAGAAATTTTGCGATTACAACGCATGCAACGCATGCATAGACACCGTAGCAAACACCACTGTAAGCTTGAGTGTAGTCTGAGTAGGTAGGCGAAAAGTACAGGTTCTCACGCATGCTGGTCGGACAGCCTGCAACGCCAGGCTCATCAAGGCAAGCGTCACCAGAACCTTCACCTGCTCCCCAGAAGCTTCTAGAAAGCTCCGGAGGCGAGAACAAAGACGACGCGGCTGCGGCAGTCGCAGTCGCAGCTCTTGCTTCCGGCAGCGATGCCCCAGATGACAGCGACATGCATGAAGGCATGCATGAAGACACTCCAGAGAAGACAGAGAAGCAGGAGGTCGTGATGACAGGGAGTGCGACCATGCATGCAGACTCTCCAGAGAAGGAACAGAAGCAGGAGCCTGTGACACGTGACCTGGCAAGCACAAGGCCGTCCAGGGCTGCGCGTGGGAGATCTCCTCGACAGCCCCAAGGTCAGGTAGGCGAGAGTCCCATGCATGCGGAGGGAGGCACAGCGCAGGCTGGCGAGCGCGCTGGGGGTGGTGGCCCAAGCATCGACGCTGCTGCAGCAACGGGTGCTACCGCTAGCGGCGGCGCCGCTGGCGCCGCTGGTGGCGTAGGCGGCGCCGGCGAGCAGGCTGACGGGGAGTGGGCGGGCAGTGGGGAGGAGGAGGAGGACGATGAAGAGACACTTGCGGCGGAGGAGGCGCTGGCGCGGCGTGAAGGGGGAGCGCATGGCGAGGAGGAGGCAGGTGTGCGCTCATGCACATGCATGTACATTAGAGTCACGCGTTTGCACAGTAACCGGTACCCCTGTGTGCACAAAACAATCGGCTGGGATGAGACGCAAACGAGTTAAGTTTGCATGTCCTTGTCCCGCCCCTTTGCTGAGGCCGAAGCCCTTCTTGGGTATGACGTGGTTCCCGATTAGTTTTTTTTGTTGGTGAACGCATCGCTATTTGGCTTGATGGTGCTGTTTTGCGCAACCGATTTTTGTACGTGTTAGGCCGAATACGAGTAAACGTGGTTCGAGTTACCGTGACTCCACCGTATACTTGTGTTGAGATACAGCTGTATCTCAAGACATCACCATGCATGCGACTTCAAATCAAAACCAAGTTGACGCTCGGATTCAAGATATGTTGCTGTGCTCTGTCTTCGTCCGCTCACGCCCACCTACCCAGAAAAACCCTAGCTGTGCCCAGAGAAAACCCTAGATGCCGGCATAACTGGCATGCAGCGACATGCCAGTTATTACTGCATATGTAAGATTACGTACTTCTCTTACGTAATCTTACATATGCAGAGGAGCTTCAAGCGGAGGGGGAAGAGGATCTAGCAGCGTTCATGGCCCGCACCTATGGAATCTCCCTCGCTGAGTTTGCTTCGGGAGCTGGGCCCCCCCCACCACCCACCGCCGCCGCCGCTGCCGCACACACAGCCGACTCTGATGAAGACATGGTGGGTTCCAGCGCAGATGACGAGGACGTGCCTGATGCGCTGGTGGGCGGTGCCATGCATGGCGGTGCTAGCGGTAGGGTTCTGGAGGGTTCCAGCGGCGCAGGCGCGGGACCCTCGAGTTCGAAAGGGGGGGTTGATGCGGCTAGGCCTTCCGCTTCCACGTATGCATGGGGAGGTGCCAGCACTTCGAGTGGAGGGGGGCTAGGCGGTGGGGCAAGCTGGGCGCTGGATCTGATGCATGGTGCGGATGGCGAGGGGGCTGCCGCAGGCGCCGCCGGTGTCGGCGGCACACGCCGCGCCGCTGCCGCGGCCGCAGCCGCGGTGGCTACAGGAGCTGGTGCGTCAACCTCGAAGGGTTTGGCGGGTAGCAGGCAAACAGCGATGCAAGGGGTAGAAGCGGAGGAGGATGAGGAGGACGAGGATGATGAGCTGGCAGGTGAGGAGGGCGAGGGCGGGCAGGGTGTGGCTTCAGGGGGCTCGGAGGACGAGTGGATGCATGAGGACGCGGTAGATGACGAGGCGACGCTGGAGGAGGAGGAGCGGCTGGCCACTGCAGAAGGATTCACGGTGTGAATCTCGCCTACCTGCTGATACGAGATCTCGCCCACCTGCTGAGATCGGCATGCATCTCAGCGACGGCCCCGGCTAACACTGTCAAAGTACTTCTTCTTCAAGTTATTCTTCTGTCGGAAAGCAAGAAACGTTCCGCAGCAGCTGTAAGCCAGAAAAAACCCTAATCTGCCAGGAAAAACCCTAATATGTAGGCGAAAACCCTAATATGTAGGTGAATGTTGACCGCTGATGTGGGCCGCTGCTGTTGGTGATGCAGGATCCAGGCGCAGAGAAGGCGGCGCTCGAAGGCGCGGCCGATCTCTCCCTGGAGGAGGTGGCAGCATCCATGGGCCTCACTCTCGCGCAGCTCCTTGGCCAGCCTGCGCCTGCAGTGGGGGGGGAGGGGGGGGATGCGGGGCCACCACCACCACCAGTGCCCACAGTGTCCTCAGTACCTGCAGTGCGCCAGGGTGAAGTGCTGGATGATGGTAACGTACCGGGTGCCGGTACCGTGCCGGGTGATGGTGTTGGGGGACCGTCAGGTTCTGGTACAGCTATCAGCGGTGGTGGTACCACGGATGGTACCGCCGGCGCGGGTACCGCGGTACCCGCGGCGGGCGTGCCGTCTCCGACGTCTCCGCAGGAGCGGCGGGGCAAGCGCACGCGGCGCATGGCCGCGGAGGAGCAAGCTGCCGCAGACGCGGCAAAGCGAGGAGCCGCAGGAGCCCCCCCCGGCGATGCGGATGGTAGCAGCACCCCTGTAGCCACAGCGTCGGCGGCTGCAGGCGGCAGGCGGTCTCCGCGGCATTCCGGAAGCTGCAAGGTGCCGAGGCTCGCAGCTGTGGGTGGTGACAGGCGGAGTGATCGAGAGAAGAATCTGGAAGGTTCCACGAAAGATGACGGGGGGGCTGAGGGTCAGGTAGGCGATGACAGGGGCAACGACCGAGAAGGCGGCCGTGGAGCCCCTGCAGTGTCTACAGGGGTAACCAGTCCGGTAAGAAGTGGTGAGAGGGGTTCGCTGAAAGAGGAGTGCGCACGCAAGGTTTCGGAAGGTGTGAAGGACGAGAAGCAGGATGGCGAGATGGACGCTAAGGTGCCCGAGGTGTGTGCCTTTGATGCTTAATTACCGTAGTATTGCCAATGGATCGTTGTGTCTGTCCCCTCAGGACACTTTTCCAACGGACTGTCTTGTCCCCAGAGTAAAAAAAAACGAACGAACAGCCAGAAAATTGTCCTGTGTCCCGTCCCCGTGGCTGTGGACAACGGATAGATGACATCATTGTTTTGCAAATGTCCCGTCCCTGTGCGGGCGATTTGGCCCAGACTCATGAAAATATTATTACTTCTTGAAGGACGAAAACATCTTCTTGTCACTTGGTGCCGGCGGAGGCGCAGAAGTGCTTGCAATGCGTGGCTCAGAGTCCGCATCACTGGTCTCGTTACCTACTGCCACTGGTGCTGAGCCACTGAATGAACCGGGCCTCGGCCATGACATACCTACAGAAAGACTCTGCACTACAGCATCGTCACCACCTGCAGGTGCAGGCGGCAGCTGCTTCTGAACGGGATGCTCAGCACTCGAGAACGACATGCTTCTACTGATAACCTGTACAAGGGCACAGTGGACAGCAAAACATTGTTTCATGCCGTGTCTGTCCCTTCTTGAAGAATTACAACGAACGGAGGCTTCACAAAAAGTCCTTGTCCCCCACCTTTGAGTTCGAGAACGGGTCAAAAAAATCATTGTTTCTAAAATGTGTGTCCCCAGAGGCCGAAATAAAAACGATTCATTGGCAATACTACGGTATGTAATGAAAGCATAGATGATATTGTGTGTTATTTGATTTGGTTGATACAAGGCTTTAGTTGATACAAGGCTTTTTTGGTGGATGTTTTGTGTCAGTTGCTTTTGGCTATTTGGGTTCCTGCCTATTTACTACCTTTCCGGTGTGTAAGACAAGTTGATGCAAGGCTTTTTACGTCAAGGGTATTGTATTGCGTACGTATTGTGTTGCTATGTGTGCTCAATCTTGCGCTGCCGAGTATCTTCATCGTTCTCACGTTCTGCCATCATCGCTCGATGTATTTTTATTTTTAGGTCGACGCAAACCGTCAAGATCAAAACGTCACGGCCTTAGTTGATTTGGCTATTTGGTATCATTCCTATTCACTACCTTTCGGGTTTGTATAGCTGGGAAACTGAGTCTGATGGTAGGCGAGTGTGTGTGTGTGTGTGTGTGTGTGTGTGTGTGTGTGGGTGTGTGTGTGTGTGTGTGTGTGTGTGTGTGTGGTTGCAAACTGAGTCTGATGATAGGCGGGCGAGCGAGCGAGCGAGTGAGTCAGTGGGTCAGTGAATGCGTCTGGTTGCAGGAGAAGGAAGAGGAGGAAGGGTTGGAGCCAGTCCAGGTGCTACACTGACCACCCCTTGTCCTTGCCATTGATCACCAGTGTCGCTTAGTTAGATAGAACAAACCTGATTATTTGGGACTATTTTTGGGTGTGTCATCTGACAAATTGAGCGACCTTGGCGATCACTGGCATGATGAACAAGGACTCCTTGTTCATCGTGAACATTCTGTGTTCTGTTGCTTTTGGCAGTTTGGGTTCATGCATAGTCACTACCTTTCCGGTTAACATTTTCTAGTTTATTTATGATTTCTTAAAAATCGGGGCTTTTCAGGTGCCTTTTTTGTTGACGGCAGAGATGAGGTCGTATCAGGAGGCGGGACTGAACTGGTTAGTCAACTTATGTAAGAGAAACTTCAACGGAATCCTCGCGGATGAGATGGGTCTCGGGAAAACCCTGCAGGTGCTCTCCTCGCAAATCCTATGTTCTTGTTGATTCTTGTGTTCTATTTTGTGAAGCAGCTTACACTTGACAAACATGCATGGTAGTGGAGCATGTCGACCACATCCGAGGGTATTAGACGAAATTTTTTTTCCGCTGTTTCGATTCTTTCCTGTTTACTGCCTTTCCGGTTCGACATTTTTAACTGTTTCTGGAGTTTAAACGGGCAGTTCTGGCTTGTGCACGTTTTCTGTCTTCCCGGTGTCCAAGCGAAACTGTTGATGTATTCAAGGTCCCTGACCACTGAGACATGTAGCGCTACATGTCTCAGTGGTCAGAGACCTTGAATACATCAACAGAAACCATGACGGAATGTTACCAAAACCCTGATGTGACCGATGCAGACGATATCTTTGCTAGCCTGGCTGGCAGCAGAGTGTGGCAGCTGGGGTCCTCACCTTGTTGTGGTGCCCACATCAGTGATGCTGAACTGGGAGATGGAGTTCAAGAAATTTGCTCCAGCGTTCAAGATACTGACATACTATGGCACTCCCCGTGAGCGCAAAGCAAAGCGTGTTGGCTGGAGCAAGCCCAACACATTCCATGTCTGCATCACTTCGTACAATCTCGCCCTGCAGGTGACGCTCTCCCTCCTAACCATCCCCTTCCTGGAGCTCGCCTTCCTGACTGTCACACTTCCTTCCTTGCTGTTGTGAGTGTTGCACTGCTCTCTCTCTCTCTCTCTCTCTCTCTCTCTCTCTCTGTGTGTGTGTGTGTGTGTGTGTGTGTGTGTGTGTGTGTGTG
>JAUMHD010004033.1:0-14418 GCA_032359135.1 Ulvella scutata
TATTGACCTACAATGCATACTGATTCCCACAGTCATGCATTGCCCTCATACAATATGTTTCATAAGGAAACTCAACACGGATCCAGTTGGACCTGTCACTAATCTGCCCATATGCATGCTATCTTTCTGTGCACCCTGCAGCTGGAACCGCCCCATGTCAAGCTCTCGCCGCTAGAGCTTGAATGGGCGTCATTCCCCCCGTCAACATGATGTGTTGCGGTGGTCGTTGCGTGAACTTTGTAGGAGAATACTTTGAGCATACTTTTACAACTCGTCCGTTGCTCACAGCAACGAAGGACAAGTGCGCACAGCACAGAACAGCATGCTACCAAACTCGTGGAAGTGTACAATCTGTGAATCGTGTTCTTGTCCGGCATGTGGCGTGCTGAACGGTGCTGTCGTTACCAATGGTTGCCTCTTGCTCTGATGATATTCGCGACCAAACAACTCAGCATCCTACATGTCAAGGAATACGATATCCAATTCTTTGTTCAGTGAAGTGAGTGCTGTTGTTGTACCCCTCACGCATCGAGCATTCTCTCGTCTGGATGAGCCTAGTACTTCCAAATTCCACATCGCATGTTGCGACGGAATCACCTGCTCACAGCCACACGTTAGTTGCTAAGCACGTGAAAACTAAGGAAAGTACAGAGTGGAAACACGCGACGTCTGGAATGTGGGCGGCTTGCTATGTTTTTGCATGTGTACACAAGTTCATTTCCAGGAATGTAGTTTAGGGGCATTCTGCATCGTTCTCCGCGTTGTTGGTCAGGGATGCAACACATTTGGGTGGGTACAAACCCGAGGAAATCGCCGAGATCGAGACCGACAAACTTGGCCCTATATATAGGGCCGAGTTCCGAGGTTTGCATTCTGAGCACGTCGGGTGACCCGAGACCCCTTTTCATGTCGACGACAACAATTTTTTCTTTCTGGTGCTTTCATTTGGGGAGAAAGCAGCAAATATCTCTTGCCATTCTCCAACTTGCCCGTGTCGAGCCCTGAAGGCCTCAGGCACGGGCCTTCACTTAGCTTAGTAACTCCATAGCAAGGCTGTCGATTAGTTGGTCACTTTGTCACCATGGTCGAAGCGCCTGCTGAGAGCACAGGCTCTCACGCCTTTTCAGCGAAGTGTAGTCGTGCCTCTGATGCAAGTGACATACACGTGCTCATTAGAGAGGCTGAGAGAAAGCGTATCAAAGGTAATATAGAGTACTGGCACCACGTTACCACGGTCCGTGACAATAGTAGCGGGAAGGTGTTCAGCCAGTGCAATTTCTGTACGACCCGCCTGTCTATCAGAGACCTCAAGACTCTGTAGCTAAGCACATACACTTGTCTGGAGAAAAGGCATCATGAAAGCGCCAGAGGCCAGTGGAGGATGAGCTGAAGTCTACACAGCAGGTCAAGTAGAATGACGACCAGTACCATAACAGAAGCCGTTACAATGTCTTTGGATGTTAATCAATGGCTGATAAAGCCCAAACTATGTACACCCGAGGCCAACTAATATGGTTCCGAGGCCACCTAGGGTCGATCCCGAGGTTGCTTCGAATTCACCTCGGCCTGGGCCCGAGACGAAGTCTGCAATAACCTCGGGTCTTCGCCCCCCCTACAACACAGTAAACCGGTTGGTAAACTGCTTATTATGCCATAAAAATTTTTTTTTGCCATGTACGCGACCACAATCTGTCACGCGGATACGCCGTACAGAACCTTCGTAAAATACCGTACTATTGCCAATGGATCGTTTTTTATTTGGCCTCTGGGGACACACATTTTAGAAACAATGATTCTTTGACCCGTTCTCGAACTCACAAGGACTTTTTGCGCAGCCTCCGTTCGTTGTAATTCTTCAAGAATGGACAGACACGGCATAAAACAATGTTTTGTGGTCCATTTTGCCCTTGTCAGCGTGACAGTAGAAGCATGTCGTTCTTGAGTGCTGAGCATCCCGTTCAGAAGCAGCTGCCACCTGCACCTGCAGGTGGTGACGATACTGTAGTGCAGAGTCATTGTGTAGGTATGTCATGGCCGAGGCCCGGTTCGTTCAGTGGCTCAGCACCAGTGACAGTAGGTAACGAGAGCAGTGATGCAGACTCTGAGCCACGCATTGCAAGCACCTCTGCGCCACCGCCGGCACCAAGTGACAAGAACTTGTTTTCGTTCTTCAAAAAGTAGTAATATCTTCATTAGTCTGGGCCAAATCGCCCGCACAGGGACGGGACATTTGCAAAACAGTGATTTCATCTACAAGGCTTCGCGCGCTTCGCGCGACTCAGCCTCTTAATGAGCAAAGGAAAGCTTCCGCTTTTCTTTGCTCATGGGTGTGCGTGTGCATGGTTTTTTATTCTGTGGCAAACGTGCTGCAACTTTATAACGGTGCACACGTAGCCCGTCTTGACTCTCGATTGGCAATGGTGGCGTGGTCAATGCAGCAACGGGCAAGGAAGAAACATAGTACGTAGCACATATACATTCCTGTACGAATAAAACGTAGGATAGGCTTGGCTCTCCACTCGCAGTCTAGGTTTAGCAATGAAGCATCTCCCAACGTATCAACACCCGTATCAATCACATCGCATAAAACCAATGAGTGTGTGCACTTGTAAAAGAAGTATTAAGCACATCCTAGCAGCTGTGGTGCAGCAGTGCTCTGTGCTGAAATTGTATAGCTGGACAAAGTTTGCGTCCTGCTCTGCAGCATAGCCAAACGAAACAACTCAGCAGCATGAAGCCAGGTTCCATATGCTACTATATTGTCATGGAGTTGATTTAGCTATGTCATCGGTGCTACTGCGCTGTCTGCCAGTCGTAGCGCCAGCCATTGTTGGGCAATTTCACGCAACGATAGCCACCCACTACCTAGTTCAACATACCGAAACTCCGGCCCTAAAGCATCAAGAGGGTGTCTATTGCTTTAGTTTTTAATTGGCGTGTGTGTGGTGGCGGGGTTTCGCAGAAACGCCAGAAGAGCACGAATAATCATATATAGTAGTAGATCCGTTGTCCACCCACGTGGACGGGACACAGGAATATTTTCTGGCCGTTCGTTCGTTTTTTTTTTACTTAGGGGACGGGACAGTCCGTCGGAAAAGTGCCCTGCGGGGACAGACACAACGATCCATTGGCAATACTACGGTATCTTGAAGTAATCGGAGTGTAGACCCCCGGTGGCGCAGACAGAAAGACAGAGCACGAAGAGTCGAGCATTTCAGGTGACCAGTGAGAACACCTGGTGAACCCAACATGGCGTTTAGGGAACGGTGCGGGGATTACGCCAGACGACCCACATTAGTGCATGAATCATGACTTCTCTTGTTTTGTTGGCAGGGCTGTTGCGCTAGCTTTGTTACAGTTGTATAGATACATCAGGTATGTGGTGCTCGCTCAACCTTCAACTCGCGTGCCCGCCTTCGAGGTAACGAATCGGTCTTTAGCACATTTAAAATTGTTAAACAACTTCATTCAGTGCGCGGAATCAAAATCGTGACCTTTCGACCATTCTTTCGCCATGCTTGCACCATATACCCCGAGCCACCAATCAAACTGCTTTGTTCATGCCCCACTGGCCGTATCCGGTGTGTAAGTACCGATGTACCGTGCATTTTCTCCCTGAGTACAACTGAGAACAGCAGTGTACGAAAAGCATCAACACTGGCCTTGTTTGTGCGTACGGATATGCATTCAACCATTGGATCATGATGACAGCATCTGATTTTCTTTTGGTAGGCTTAAGTACACACCGGCGCACTCACACAGCGCAATGGAGGAACTGGCTGCGTTCGAAAGGAATGTTCGGTATTAATGATCTGCCTGGAGTTCCGGCAATGGACTACCTGTTTGGTGTAGTGGATATACAGGGAATATGATTGCATTTACGTTTGCAACCGAGGGTGGACCACACATCCACACAGTTAGCCTCGTCCACGGCAGGACACATTTCCATGAGTATGGGCTTGCTTCAGTGCATCCATCAATGCACTGCTGCGTTGCAAGCTCTCGGGTGCTGTGAAGAACACTTTAAACTTGTGCCAGCTTCACATACTTCTTGCAGCACGCTCTTCGTTCCTCCATGGATACGCTCATGCGCGTATTCATGGAGGGTGAGTCATATCTACCAACTGAAACACCCGCAGTGGAAAAGTATGTATGTTGGTCCCTTTCTAGGGCAAGTACTGCGGACAGAACCACAGTCAACACATCAATCTGTACGGCGGCAACTTGATAACACAGCCTTTTCCCGAGCCCGGTTGGTAGCACAGACACAACATCCTGACCACTGAGTTTCAGTTCTATCATTTATCGTTGTTGTTGCTTCAGGTTGCTGACCCCAAAGGTTGATTCACCTACAGCATCCATCCTTTCTTTCTACGGACCTCTTACAAGCATACACACAAAGCAATGCTTTTGGATATGCCTTTGTCATGATTACGCGCTTGCGACAGCCGCGCCGTGGTGGTGGTAGTGCCTCACGCTTAAGTGACTCACCAGGTTCGTACTGAGATAACTTTACCACGCCCACGTCTCAAGCCTCCATTATCTTCCATGTGAAGTTGAGGTTGGGGTGAAGCTGGATGGATATCTACCAATACAGAGTGTCGATTCATTATCCTAGCCAGCCCTGCCTGACATGTGAAGTGTGACTTTTCATGCTGTGACCACACAACTTTTGACAACACAGAGTGACAAACCAGCAATGTAGGACAGAAACAGTATGCCATGTGGGACTCTTTTGACCTGCCCAGAGTTCCGTATTGCGCAGGGAAATTTCAGACAAGTGTTACCTTACAGCAGTCGTACCCCCCCCCCCGACCCCCTCTCACTTCTCCGAAAGCTGCAGACAAAGTTTCATGCCAGTTTTTCAGCGGTTGTCCTCCGAGAGACATCGCACAACACTCCACACCAAAACCAACGCCGCAGAGTAAGGCTGCACAAAACACTATACCTATATGATCGTGCGACATTGTATCGTACGATACAGCGTACGATATTGTGTGCCACTTTTTGCTATATCGTATAGATGCGATACAGTGAAAATAGCCAGAACCATTGGTACACGGGTAAAACCATGGATATATGGACAGCAAAAAGTAGTGCTAGCCATGAACCCACCGAGGCCAGGGCCTCATCAATGCAATGAAAGTGAAACAGGCTCGACAGAGTGCAAGTTCTAAGCGCATTCGTTTGGTCTAGCTGTTCATGCTTTGCGAACTTTCATTGACCAGCCATGCCTGGTCCAAATGCCACTGTGCCATCGCAGTTCAAGGACGTTGACAAGTGGTTTGATTCGATTACAAGCATAGAATGCAGAAGCTATCTTGAGAGGTGGAACTTCTTTGAAGTCGTGAAGGATTCAGAGGTTGTTCAACTGCAGTGCTTCGACTGCAGCGCCAAGCTATCCGCCAAGAACGTGAGCGCAACTCTGAATTCCCACATCAGGGCTACAGATGGTGTTTGTTGCTGCTGTTTGAGGACTTCCAGTGCTCAAAAGATTACAGCTGTAATTGCACGCCGTGTTGCAAATTCACAAGCACACTACTCAAACCCTTGGCGTAAACATGTTGTAAAATGGTCAAAGCAAAAGGGACCACGCAACCAACCACACCAAAAAAAGCGCAAACATACAAGCTTTGTGAATCGTGTGCACGTCGTACACATTTGGTGAAAGGATATACTTGAACCGTTCACTTATCGTACCAACAGCGTTCAATATCGTATGCATCGTATCGTATCGTGTTGGCTCGGAAATATCGTTTCTTGTGCAGCCCTACTACAGAGGGCAATATTTTGACTGGTGTCGTTGTTTTCAAGTATCAGACACAGTTTTGCTTTCATTCGAAAAGTCGCAATGCCGCTTGAGTCAGGTCTGAACATGCCCTGACGTAACGATGTACCGCAGAAGGTTGAGGTTTTGTGCGGCTGTTTGAAGGGAAGTTGTGTGCAGGATCTTTGCCACAGAGCTCGGTCAGCAAACAAGCTCAATGTTGCTTTCTTGGCCGCTTTCATGCTGCAAGACGCAGATGCTTGTCTCGACATTCTGATCACTTGCAATCGCATGCCGGAGGCTGCATTCTTTGCGTGCACGTTTCGTCCTTCACGCTGCACACAGGTACTGAAGCTTTGGAAGGAAGAGTTGGGAAGGGTTAACTCCAGGGCATCTGCCGCGCTTGCAGATCCCACAGAGTACCCGAACCTGTTTCCCAACTTTCGAACCGCAATGGAAGTCGAACAAGAATGGATGTCAGTGCGAGACAATCCAGCCAAGAATGCAATGTCGCACACTTTCACGGGCATTCAGAGTGCACAGAACCTGATTGCTTCGGTGTGCAGCTTCTTTGCTGTCAGCACCTGTTTCATTGAATCTGCTGTGACTGGCAGTGTCTTTCCCGAAGTCAGTCATGATTTTGGACCAATGTTCTGCATTCTGTGGAAGAGTTTGAGGTCTGAGGCCTCTGAAAATGCGGGAAGACTCCATATTTTATTCATTGTAATCATTAGCAGCTCTGCATCTTTATTTGCAGATTGCCATATTGACATTGTTTTTTTGTGCAGCACGTGTTTCTATTACAGTCCAGTCCCAATTCGTCATGCAACTATGTCCCCAGAACATAATCCGACGAATGATACCGTCTGACAAGTGTATCCCAGAATGACCGTGCTTTGTGTACGGTGACTGCGTCTGTACCGCTGACAAAAAGCTGATAAGCGAGCTGTTGCACGTCGTTCTAATTGGGACTTGACTATTTATGTACGCATGCATCAGGCACAATTTCACATACTGTATCTCACAAAATTCTTCCCTCTTACCTCCTCTATCACTTGTGCTTGATTTCCAAGTGTAGCATCGTCTATATGCACGGAGTCCACAAATCAACTATTTGTCACAAGACTCTGCGCTGCTGTGCATTTGCCAAATGATCACAATAACAGAGGTTGTATGCGCCTCCGATTGGTCGGACGGAATCTGGAGCGGCGACATGGGTATGAAATCGGAAGGCTCTTGAGTTGAATGGCTGTTCAGATTGGATTTGGCTGTACGCTTTGACAGCTAGTCTTGCTGGTGAGTTGCCATGAACATCGAGCTCAGTGCGTGAGCAGGAACGGTTTGCATTCTCCAGAGCTTCAGAGTGAGACATTCTTGCATTTTTTTTCTCTCGTGCTGGGCATGGTGCCTTTTAGTGTCTGGCATGTATGTCGACACGATCAATAGGGACCCCGTTTGGACTGCAATCTGGGCCTCCACAGCCAGCTTCTGTGCTATGAGATTTGTCACTGTGCACATGCAGAGCGAAAACGGTGCAATGTTTCGACAGTTTTTCTCCACATAATGGTGCAGCCTTGATAGTTGCAACCGTTAGCACGGCCCTCGCGGACATACCTTGGCTGATTTCAGCAAACTCGACTGGTTCAGTATGGTTTCAGAAGGGGCTGTTGGATTTGTGTCGCAACCTGCATAGAGCCATCATGTCGCATCAAGGCGCCATCAAGGCGCTCAGCTTGCACAGGCCGCTATCCATACACCGGGGTAACAATCACCTTGCACTCACATCAACGCTCATTTTCATGATGGAAAGTGTACATTTTGATTTAGTGGTTATGGAGTGCAGCGGCACCTTCCGGAATGGAAACGTGCTGGATATGGTGGATACGTGTATGCAGGCTCAATGTTTGTGTTATACCGGTAAATTATTGTGGCAAGTGAGTGCAATGTTCTGGCTTTTCTCAGGCTTGGGACAAAAACACCTATGCTGTTGTATGCTTATTTTTGGTGCAGGATCTGGTTCGATGTATTCAAGTAGTCATTTTCCCTGTCGACTACATCTTCAGATAGTGCGCACACAATTACAAATGCGCCGATGCACTATCAGACAGTATATCGGTATGTATCTTGACCCCCTGCAGTTGGGGTTTGGCTTCCCCAGCTGGCACCGTCAGGGTACATGTTCTCAAGCGTCCCACAGATGTTGTGCAGTGCTTTGACTGCAAGCAACGATTGTCTCTCATTGCAAGGTTTGCTTACTGTGGGGACTGTGCAAGCTTCTCGCCCCTCCACCCTGCTTGGATGTAGCAAGATGCCACCTGCTGTCGGGTGCACCAGAAGACATACCGCTACTATGGTCACGAGGGGTGGAACAGGGTGCCATATGCTTCTCGATGGTTTTGTATTCATCATCTAGCCATTTTATTGCTTGGTTGCCCCAGATAGTATAACCTTGACGCTAGAATGTTGCGTACAACACTGTCCAGTTTATTGACAGGTTACACAATCACTGCCAGATGTCAGGGAATACTAGCAGCTAGGCCATGGTATATGCATGTATCCGGAAGCAGATCACCTGAGACGTGATGAACCCAGAGAGGATACTACAGGACAAAGATACCAGTACTGTTAGGCTGCCCTGTTTTAATTCTGACGTTTTGCGTAACATAGCGATGCCGAATATTTAAAATTTGCGGAATAATTGCCGAAGTGGGAAAATCGGACAGCTGGCTTCACGGATGAAGATGAAACCTGTTCTTTACGATTTTGTATGTTGTTCGCAACAATACGTTGAACAGTTGTTTATATGACATTCTGATGACTCTGAGGGCTCACATGGGGCAGTTGTCGGTGAGTGGCTTAGGGGGGTTCTTACTGGCTCAGCACACCATATACATTGAACTGGCGTCTGGAGCGCCACCCCAAGCACACCTCGTCAACAAGAGTGCCTATTTAGCGTCAGATGCACGTAGTGTATCATTCTGATCCACCACAGGGGCTGAAAAGGGCCATTCAGGCACTTTATCCGAAATATTTTCCGAAAGTCAGAACGCCATCGAATTTGTTTTCCTGATGTTACGCTTAGCGTCATGATGTAAACAGTGCAGCCTAAGAGACGCATCCCACTTGTTAAAGACTTGCCATTTGTCATAATTGCCGTGTTTAGTATGAGTAAGGCATGCCCTCGTCATACAAGCACAAGTAGCGTACGTTGAGCATACCTACTCGTATGTATGACTCATACGTACGAGTACTCATACATACGAGTAGGTATGCTCATACCTACCCATGCCGTACTGTACACGTTTGGGATGTGTAGCGTATAATCTCGCCGTATGCCGCCGTATCAGATTCAATGTGGGCGTAAATCATGTAAAGGAGGCGTAAGTGACACTTAAGGCTCTACCCTCCTAATTGTTTGAAAAACTGGCAGGAGCCGGTTTGATACTTCACGGATTTATGTACACGACATATTGTTGGAAAGCTATTGGGAAGTAAAGTTTGACATTGTCAGCGAATTTGACCAAAAATAGTTTTACAGCGGTATTGGTCCAGAATATACCATAAATGTGTGGCACTCTATGGCGCGTTGCAACAACCTTTCCAGCAACACAATTCGGGTTGAATAGAAAGTGCACTAAATTTTGTAGTTCTCTGAAACGAAACGAGGCTGAAGTTCGTTCCTACGCGGTGTTGCTGTGGCGTCGCGCATGCACCAGTCATGTAACGTACTGGTAGGAATGAACTGCCTGGTTGTACAATATGAACCATTTCAAACTTCAATAGTCTTTTACAAACCGGAAAGGTAGTAAATATGCATGAACCCAAATAGCCAAAATCAACTAACACAAAACATCCACCACTTCACTCGAATGGCACAACAGCACCATCACGAAAGTCTTTCCCAGCACTCTTACCCAAACTGCGATAACTTCAATAGTACTATATTGTGCTACTCGAGCCTGTTTTCTTGGTGTGGCAGTGCTCCTGGATGCGTTCTATGGATCGTATAGCTGTGTCATCCAAACCGCTTCGTACGAACACACCGCATCGCGCGCTCCGGAGCGCATTCCTCATTGCTAGCATATTGCATCGCGTATTAATCTTCTTCTATCGCCTTTGGTGATGCGTGAGTTGTATTCGTACGTTGGATGCTGCTGGTTGTGCCGACAGGCCAGAGCATGTCCAGCACATCACTGAACGGCTCACTTCTAAGCCGAGATCGGTCCTTCTCATGTATGTAATGATGTGGTGCTAGCTGGTGTGATAGATTTCACAGGAACAGATATCTGGTATTGGCTTATAGCGAACACCAGGCAAACACATCCCGATACAGTCGTGAACATATGATCGGAACGTTGCAATGGCCCCTAAACACGAGTCATAACGAATACATTATGTTTCGTGGTTCTGTACAACGAATGCGCTTGTGTGGAAAGGTGCTCTATGCTAGATACACCTAGTGAACAGGCGGAGTACACCATGCCACGCATGCACGAAAACAGTGCGGACTAAATTCACATCAAACCCTGCCCTGAGAAAATTGCTATTTAGACTTTCATCGCGCGTGAATGCGGTCGTGATGGACCGTCCCAACCGTCACAGAAAATTAGGAGGGTAGGTCCTTAAGGAGCCTTCGAAATAGGTCATTTCTCAGTACTTGCACCTTGGGGCACCACGTTCACATCTGACTGCATGCATCTCGTACATAGGCTAGCCACACCTCAATTCGTATTCGCAAACCACTACGCAAGTGTCACAGCCACGTTTAATGACCTTCTATGGACCATCTACTACTGTACATGATCATTCCTGCTCTTCTGGCGTTTCTGACGTTCCCCGCAACTACACGCAAGCTAATTCCAAACTTAAGCACATATCATCATAGTGAAGTGATTCGGCTTGTCGCTGTGCGGTTCGGGCCGTTGGTGTGACGCCTGTCGTGGTGTCAGCTTGGTGCAAGGCACGATGCTGATACCTCTAACCTTGACATATCGTGCTTCTACTGTTGCTGAATTATCAATATGTATACTTGTAATGTGTTGTATTGTTTCATATCGTTTGCGGGCTACCACCAGTCCACTACTCGACACATTTGGATCGCCAGATTGGCACTTTGTCCCGAGAAAGGGTCCTAGCACAATGCACCATACCATGCGAGCGCCTGGAAACGATCTCAAATTGTCTAGACTGAGAGCACTTTCAGTGTCTCGAATGGTGGTTCTGGACGATGCTGTCGTGTGAGCTTGCGCTTCCACGAAAGCCGGCATCCAGTTTCATGTGAACAGTATGGCAGAAAGGAAAATGATCATTTCACTCAACTATATATGAAGTGTTGACAAGGTGCATGTGCTCGCATGGCGATATGTGACAAATAATGTCATCGCCAGCATACAACAGTACTTGCAACTCACTGGTCGTAGCCGGGGGACGGATGAAACCAATTTCAAGAACTATATGTTTCCTCAAACAAGGGTTCGCGCGACTCAGCCTCTTAAAGAGCAAAGAAAAGCTTCCGCTTTTCTTTGCGAATGTGTGTGCCTGTGCATGGGTTAGACGTCTGTGCAGTGCTTCCTCAACATTTTTTACTGTGTTCGCAAATAATATTTTTCCCAGCTTTCATGCAGCACAAATTTGAAGATCAAAACGCTGCAGCCGAACACCCAATCCTAAAATATGTGTGACGCTTGTTAGCCGGCACAATGCAAAATGGCCTAGTAGCCATTAACGAGTTTCGTGGGAACCAGTGATCGAGACGCAACTGTTCACAATAGTTGGCTGTGCTCTGGTCTGACACCGCAAGGAGGTGCACTGTACTGACAGCCTTGTAAGAGCTAGTGACAGCGGCTGTGTTGACATGTACATTTTGCTGCACAAGTTTCAGTTCCTTCTTAGGCAGCTCAAGAGTTCATGTGTTCTTGCTCGCAAGTCAAAGTTCCTGTCTCAAAGTCGTGTAGCACGTTCAAGTCTCCCTATGATTGCAGGACGAGGCTTTACAGGAGCATCATGAGCGGGCGGACTAATTGCTCGTTCTGGGCCTGGGAATATACAATCTGCGGGTCTCGGATCAAGTTGTCGAACCATGACCAAGATGATCTCTTGACACTACATAAAAGGAACTTGTTCGTGTATAGACCTAGCAGCGCTGTGATTCCACTTGTGGGCCTGGAATTGTATGTTCAGTTGCAATGCTCTTGCAGCTAGCTGTGTAATTGTGGAAGTTGACCTGGTGCATTTGCACCTCAGCTTCCTGTAGACACTCGATAACTTTGCCAAATTTGGGCACGGTCTGGGAGGCTTTTATGTAACCGATCGGTCCATGCTGCATATCATGAGAATCGATGCATATTAAGCTTTCCAAAGCAGCCAGTTTCAGTTGCCGTTCTGTGTTGCATGGATGGGGAAGGTGTTGCCGAGCAGTCTACCCATCGTGACAGCTCCGAACACGCCGGAACCCACTTAGCCCATTTCTGTGTACTCGCAGTGACTGTGAGCGCGCGTGCACATGTCAGGCTCCTCTGGGAGAGAGCGTTGCCATATATGCTTAACCAAGCTTGCATAATCCTCAGCAAAGTCGACTGTGTGGTTGGATGCGGTTCCGACTGGCGACGTGCGACAGATCGCCATGGGGGAGATCTGGTATAGGTTCGCCATGATCTGTGCCCTTGTGCAGAAGGGGCATGAGGTTGGTGTTGCCTTGGGCTAAATGCAGGTTGGGGTGGGGACCAAAGGGGGAGTGGGCGCAGTGGCGCATGCGGTCGTCACTGCACTCGAGTCGCACGAGGCGAACGTCACGCTGTCCGTTGATTGCGAAAATACGATCCAGCACACTCGACCAGTCCTCTATGATCGCTGCGGTGAACGATCGCATACCAGAACTGTTGTCCGTTGTTCTGAGGCTGTATGGAGCTGGCACTCCTCTCCATATTGTGGGGGCACCGCGCCCATTTGGTCTCAGACAGGTTTTCGCCAGGCAGACTCGGCGGGCGTACTGTTGTTCGGGCTTACCCTGCAGAGGATCTTAGAGGCGGTGGCTGCCGCAGCGCCAGCAGCTCCGCCAGTGTTATATCTGAATGACATCACCCTGGTGGGAAAGCCGACTGCTGTCAGGCGCGCCTGGAGAGAGTGCCATTGAGCCCTGAGGGAAACCCCCCCAAGGCTCCCCCTTGGAGAACACCCTCCCCCTCCACCCCCTCCGCCACCTATGCTGCCCTCACCCTACCCCCCAACACCTCCATCACCCTCCACCCAAACGCCCCAACACACCCCACACCCTGCTCCCCGCCACCCACTGCGGCCAACACCCCCAACACCTCCAGCACCCTGTTCCCCTCCACCCACTGCGGTCAACACCCACCACGCCCCCAACACCCTCCTCCACACCACACACTACGGCCACCACCGACAACAGCCCCCATATCCCCAACACCTCTAACACCCTCCTCCCTTCCACCCACAGCGGCCAACACCCACCACACCCCCAACACCTCCAGCACCCTCCTCCCCTCCACCCACTACGGCCAACACCCACCACGCCCACTACACCTCCAACACCCTCCTCCCCTCCACCAACTACGGCCAACACCGACAACACACCCCACATCCCCAACACCTCTAACAGCCTCCTCCCCTCCACCTACCTCGGCAAACACCCACCACACCCCCAACACCTCAAGCACCCTCCTCCATTCCACGCATTACGGCCAACACCCCCAACGCCTCCAGCACCCTCCTCCCCTACACCCACTACGGCCAACACCCCCAACACCTCCAACAACCGCCTTCCCTCCACCCACTGCGGCCAACACCTCCAACACCCCCAACACCCTCCTGCGCTCCACCCACTACGTCCAACACCCCCAACACCTCCAACACCCTCCTTCCCTCCAACCACTGCGGCCAGCACCCCCAGCACCTCCAGCACCCTCCTCCCCTCCAACCACTGCGGCCAACACCTCCAACAAGAAGGTTGATGTTGAGTACCCCCCCTTGAGTTATCTTGAGTTGAAGAGCTGGGCTACGGGTCTACGGGGCTGTAATCTTGAATAACCCCTCATGAGTTATTATGAGTTGAAGCGGTGGGCTACGGGGCAACGGGGCTGTGATCTTGAATACTCCAACTCGAATTGTTTTGAGTTGAAGACCTGGGCGATGGGGCTACGACGCAACGGGGCTGTAATCTTGAGTAGCCCCCCTTGAGTTATTATGACTTGAAGAGCTGGGCTACGGGGCTACGGGGCTGTAATCTTGAGTGCCTCCCCTTGAGTTATTTTGAGTTGAAGAGGTGGGCTACGGGGTAACGGGGCTGTGATCTTGAATACCCCAACTTGAGTTATTTTGAGTTGAAGGGCTGGGCTACGGGGCTACACGGCTGTGATCTTGATGACTTCCACTTGAGGTATGTTGAGTTGAAGAGCTGGGTTACCGGGCTACGGGCCCGAAATCTTGAATACGCCCTCTTGAGTTATTATGAGTTGAAGAGGTGGGCTACGGGGCAACGGGGCTGTGATCTTGAATACCCCAACTTGAGTTATTTTGTGTTGAAGGGCTGGGCTACGGGGCTACACGGCTGTGATCTTGATGACTTCCACTTGAGGTATGTTGAGTTGAAGAGCTGGGTTACCGGGCTACGGGCCCGAAATCTTGAATACGCC
>JAUMHD010004044.1:2733-14405 GCA_032359135.1 Ulvella scutata
TCGAGCGGAGCCTTTAGTGGGTATGACGTTGTTCCCGCATAGCCGCAGGGCCCCCCCCCCCCCCGCTTAGCCTTTTTTGCATTCTCATGGCGCACTACCAGTTGAACATCAATTGATGCGCACCATGAGGATATGGCCATGCATAGAGTTGTGAGCAAAGCATCTGTGTGCAGTGTCAGACACACAACACACTGTTGTGTGTTGATGAAATTTTCACAAGGCACTGCACTTTCAGCCTGAAACTCAAAGCAAATTGAGCCTGAATTCAGCCTGAGGCTCAAAGCAAACTCAAAGCAAACGGTGTCTCAGAGGCGACCTCAAGGTCTTATAAACTGTTCTCTATTAGTAGGTGATTAGGGTTGGAAACAGGGGTCACCAGTGTCGTTTCATTTGTCAGGTCACAAACCAACAAAATAGTCCCAGATAACCAGGACTGTTCTATCTAACTAATGGACACTCGTGATCAGTGGTCGCCAGGTCAACAGTTGGACCGAGGTCTCCAAGCACTGGCCTACGCTTTTGCACAAACCTAGAAAGACATCAAGACCACAAAGTTGATGTATTATTTGGCAGGGGACCCTTCCTGCAGGAAGGACGCCCGGTACAGGTTGACTAAAGATGTGGATTAACTTTACACACTCCAACTAAAGATGTGGATGTGGCCAACACCAGGAATCGTGCAGCGGTAGAGTTTTACAAACCGCAAAGGTCGTGTGTAAAGTTACAGGCATAACTCCATAGAATGGCGCGTGTACCAGTAACTCATCGCATGAAAACTTAGGTTGACTTTACACAAACGTCACAGAGCTGAACGCCACAGGGAT
Organism: Ulvella scutata; assembly: GCA_032359135.1. Lineage (NCBI taxonomy): Eukaryota > Viridiplantae > Chlorophyta > Ulvophyceae > Ulvales > Ulvellaceae > Ulvella > Ulvella scutata. The sequence continues at coordinate 3,558 of JAUMHD010004044.1, forward strand.
GAATCCAAATAGCAAAAAGAAACTAAGCAGCGGCGTGGTATACATATACGACGCGAATATGACGAATAGCAGCACCCGAAACGCGAATGTGACCAATATCAGAACCTGAAACGCCAGAGAAATGATACAAAACACGGGGGGGGCAACCACAAACAACCAGTGATCACCAGTGTCGCCTAATTTGTTAGGGCACACACCCAAAAAACAGCCCCAAGTATTGAGAATTGTTCTATGTAACTAAGCGACACTGGTGATCAATGCAAACAACCACAGGCAGAACAATCGTAGTGTGACCTGTTGAGTGAATAACCCCTGTTGAGTGGATAAAATCTGATAACAACAAGTGAGTGCGAGACCCACAGGACGCTCAGATCTTGGGCATATGCTCAAGTGCAAGAGACATATTCGGAAATTCACAGTTTTTACAAACCTGAAAGGTAGTGAATAGGCATGAACCCAAGTAGCCAAAAGCAGCTATCACAAAACATCCACCACTTCACTCGAATCACACAACAGCACCATCACGAAAGTCTTTTCCAGCACTCTTAGGCATTCTGCGATAGTAATGACGAAACACAATGCCACGACCACGAGCCAGGGCATAACTCAGATACTGCCTACTGATCTTCAGAATTCAACGTATGATGGAAGAAAATAATCATACAGCCGATAATCATCGCCGAAAATAATCATACGGCCGATAATCAGACGGCCAATCTGCGACAATAAGAGCGGCTGCCTCCAGGTAAGAAAACCCCTTCTTTATTCGGTTACTAGGCTCGGAAAATGAATAGACGGAGAGAGTTCTCCGAGAGCTTTGCTACGATTTTCCACAAACCTTCAGACAACAAAAGGACAGCCACAGGCACCGCCGTCCTGAAAGTGAACAGGTTGTGCAATGCATCACACAGTGGGGCAGCCCCCCTCTAACACCCACTCCCACCACCGTCAGCGACGCTCAGCGCCCTGCTTCCTGGAACGAGGTTCACACAGCCCTCTCCCTCTCCCTGCCGCCCCTCCTGCCCCCCCCCTCCTCCGGTGCCCCCTTCTCCTCAGCCCCTCCTGGCCCCTCACCCCTCCCATGGCCTCCTCCGGCCCTGGTGCAGCTGATCAGGTGTCCACCTGCTGCAGGTCCCCATGTGGGCTCTACCACTTTGTTATGAATCCAAAGTCGCTGACCACTGAAACATGTAGCGCTACATGTCTCAGTGGTCAGTGACCTTGGTTTCATAACAACTCCCCCTGGCGAGGTCCGCCACAGGCGACGCATCGCCGGCGGCGCCACCCCGCAGCATCGGCGACGTTTTTTCTGGGCTGTGCTGTTTTGCTATTACACCGCTGCCTTGCGGCGATCCAGTAGGCGCTTCGCGGTATCTGTGGTGCTGCAGCCTTTGGTTCCGGCATAATCTGTTGCTGCTTCGTGTCCCTTACCACCTTCTGGTGCATGCTGCGTGGTTGCTGGTACAGATGCTGACACTATTTTTCTATTTTTGCACACTTTGTGCTGCCGAGGTGTGCCACTGCAGATGTAAGTTCACAGGGCAGACTCTACCAGAGCACCCTGCACGGAAGTCATCCAGCGACAGCTCCCTGTACTTGCACACAAGCTGCGCCACCAGAGCACCTGACCAAGTCAGGCCCACAGATTGAGCCAGTAGGGACAGGCTCTGGACACCGTCCTGTGGCATGGTGCCGCTGCTGATCTGTGCCGCGTGTGTGTAGATACAGGTAGCTTTCGCTTGACGCCTTTCGTGCTTAGTGATCTGGTAGGTTGTGCTGTGTGTGAAAGGTTCTGGTGTGTGTGGTGTGTCATTCTTCTTGCTCTGTGTTTAGATGTTGCACCGCTATGTTCTTGGGGATGCTCCTGGTCCTATGCACTTTGTGTGCTACTGTGTGCCGCGCCACTATCGATGTAATATTCAAACCAGTAGATGACAACACCATAACAATGAGGAAGAAGGGGGAAACTTTTGTCGGGAACCATGCCAATAGCTTGACCAACGCAGAATCCATTAGCTAATGCTAGCATAAATAAGTGCGCCTCAAAACCTGCAGAATCTTCGTTGCATATTTTCTTATACAGCAGGCAGATTGTACGTCAATGCACTGCACGCTGACAGCTATGCAAACGTAAAAGAAAGCCTGTCTTCCGAGTCTGCACTGTTCAGCCTGCTCTCCGCCTTTGTACATGTCAAAGTTACCTCGTTTGTACATGTGTCCTCGTGTCTGCCTGCACAACGGGGTGCAGACTCGGCAAGTGAAAGCCATCATTGCAACGTGAAAGTGATACCTTGATTGTGTGTATAGTTACATGCATAACTCCATACCTTGATTGTTGCTTGGCAACATGACAGCGTTATTGATCCCAGGAACACTCATGCCACGCAACGAAAGTATGTGCTACATTCTTCGAAAGGTGGGTGATACTCTAGTATCGCTTCGAGGTACCGCACCTGTGTCTCTGAGGCAGGTTAGAGCTGTTATCCCTCAAAGCAGGCTACGCGTGCTGCCTTGCTTGAGTCGAGATCGCACGTCCCTCGATTGCAGACAAAATGATTGGCAGTGATCCTTCTTCCAAGGCCATAGGATTCAGCTTCATGGTAGCCTGCTCTCCTTTGTCAACGTAGTGGATTGTGTACGATGTCCGTGAGGTGCAGCCGCGGCGGTATGTGAAACCTTCAAGCCTTGTTATGGCAGACAACTCGACAATAACCGAACTCGAGCGAATAAGAGATGGGAGGAACACGAGGGAAGCATTCGTAAGCCGTACTGCCCTCGGGTGGTTGAGATACGTGTACACACCGGTACAGGCCATGCCCAGGCACAGTAGGCTGTAAACCCAATAGACACAGGTTGCTGCTGTTGTGCCCAAGTGAATAATATGATTGATGACTAGTCCCCGATGGTTGGAACTGGCAGCCCAACCGGACACCGATGCCCCACCAAGAAACAACACAACAGCAACTGCCACTTTATGGCTATGAGCGAGATAAGAATAAGTTTGACTTCCAGACTCGAGGCCTTCGAGTTGGGGTACATGAGAGTATCGCGGCATGCTGGCGGGATGCCTTGAAGCTAACACAAGTGCACGCTGCGCAGCTGCAGCAACGCAACACGATGTCGCGCAGGAAAACTTACATGCACCGTTGGCAGCTTCCATTCATTCAACAGCTGAAACGTGGTGTTCGGCACCTGTCGCCTGCATCGTTCGTGTGTCGTGTGCGTGCTGATTCAATTGAGAGCCGGACGAATTCACTGTGAACAGTGCTGGGCCAATTGAGAGAGCCCGCAATCATTCACAGTGAGGGGTCAATTGAGAGAACGACACACATATGAACGAAGAGATCCCATATGTGCAGGTCCCATATGTCCCCGCGTCCCATATGTGCAGGTGGTCGAGCCCCGGTGGAGGGTTTGCTCCATCCGAATTATGAGATTGAGCATGTCGATAGATCTGCCATTGTGTGCTTACCAAGTACTGCCTTGTGCATCCCTGGTTTTTGCTACTTCCCTTCGTGCTCTCTGCCGTTCTTGGTTCCTCTTGAGGTTTCAGGTTCCCGCGCCCTTGTTGATGTCATCACAACTCGTAACTGCAAATGATGTAACACAGGTGAAAGTGTCCCTGAAACTGCCCAGAACGGCCGTTTCGTATCCCGAATCTGTTCACAACCCTGCGCAGCTGTTGCGTGTCACGCTCTTAAGAGCCTGCCCTGTCCTCCCTGCGACATCGGCCATAGTGCACCGGTGCCACTCTAGCAGCCCTATGGTGGCGCCAGCGCAGCCTGTCCCCCCCAACACCTCCTGCGCTCAACGCCGCATAGCCACTCCTCTTGTACACTGATCACCAGTGTCGCTTAGTTTGCTAGAACACTCCTGATTATTCTGGACTCATTTTTGGGTGTGTGGTCTGACAAATGAAGCGACACTGGCCATCACTGCTCTTGCCCGGTGCATGCAGCGTCCACCTCTACCCCAGGCGCCTCCTGCCTACAGCACGACCGATCTGAAAGTGCCCGACCACGTACGGACCGCCTTGCTCCCAGTAAGTGGCCGGCCCCTGCCCCCCAGAGACCGCGCCCATCGTCAACCTGGCCGCCTGCCGAGCCCTTGCATTTGCAGCGCACGGTCAGACGCACCCACGAGCCACTGCAATCTCTCTGTCTGTACATTTACTACAGCGTGCCTGTAACTGATGCCCAATTAGTATAACTGTTGAGAGGAGAAAGATGCCGCGATGCACATAATGTGTGTCGGGAAAACACAGCTACAGGTCGCTGCCAAACACGACACAGACGCTGTGTACGGGTGACACATAGCTGCAGGTAGCTGTCACTAGATGCCAGGTACAGAGCTACGCAGGTCCCTGCTGTCCCGATGTGCTTTGTGCCTTGGGTGAGCTGAAGGGGGTTCTTGTGTTGTGAATTTCAGGGTCCATGCGCCGATGCACTCGTTGAATTTCTGAAACGTGCACATTGAGGCTGTGCGCTTTGTGTGCCGCCGGGCCATGTCACTATTGATGCAACTTCCACATCGAAGTCACAACACCAAGTATTGATGTCACGACAGATCTGTTTTCCCATACATCATAACTTCATTGCTCCCATTATACAATACTTTCAACCACAGAGAGTGAGCCTGCAGTCTCATGTAGCAATTGTTGTTCGTGGTGCCAACATGACAGTGAATTCCTTGGCGTTGTGATGCAGCAGATCTTGCATCTAAGCTTATGGAAGCCCGTAGAATGATTTAGTGCAGTGATCATGAAGATACAGGCATGTTTGTTTACAGGGAATACGATTATCTACTCTGAAAGCACGTGCTGAGCAGGGGACTAGAAAACATCCACCAGCAGCAGAAAAGAATACCAACCTATTGAAAGGCTCTGTGTCAAATTTCACAGCCGGGCAGATCATAGTTTACGCAATCTGACATGCATGTATCAAGTCATACGAACTGTCCAACCACGCTCAAAAGTCGGAGCACAAATTCGGTTGCCCGCTGTTCATGAATGAACGCCACAGAATCTGTCACCAGAACATTCAACGTGCTGCCTCCCATCGACTTCAGCTGCGCGTGCTTGAGTTTGCACCCTCCTCAGTGGAGACCACAGGAAGGTGGGAACCTGCTGCTCATCGCAAGTATGTACTTCCAGTTGAACAACAGGCCTCTTCCACAGCAATCCATGTGGTTGCAAGGGGTGTTTAATTATTAAGCTGTGTAGATCGACAAGCGATTTTCATGACAGCTTCCGTACATGCTCGGATTCCACCAACTATGATGTCCAGGCTATTCGTGTTTGCAAACACGTTTGGAGCTGCTAATCCAGAGCCTTGCAGGTGGCTACAGCGGACACGGACAACATGGCGGAGCACCATATAGTAAAAATAAGTGTATTTTGATCCACTCACAGCCAGTGAGTGGGCCAACACTCACAGGTCACTCCAGGGAGTATTGGCCAGTGCCACTGCTCAATTGCTGCCACATCAGTGGCCATCATGACTCGACAGTGCCCACGCTCAGCAGTTGAGCTTGCGAGATATCTGGCAAGGGAACAGAAGGCACGTGTTTATTACCAGTAACGTGGAAAGGCAAGTGAAGAAGCGATGAGTGATATCAGGGCTGCTGTACATGCGTCAAGACGAGAAGGTGGGGCAGCAGACTGTGAGGGTCTGGGTGTGTTTGCGAGTTGATTGTCAGCTGTTCTTAAGAAGTCATCATCAAGCTCGTCTTGGATTTCGGTGGCGGGAGTTCCTGTGCCTGCATGCAGAGCTCAGATTTCAAGCAGTGCACGAGGGGCTATCGTTGCGAAAATGTGTTTGCACGTGTAAATGGCTGCACAGCAGCTGTTGTGGTGTAGTGCAGCCCCAGATCTGTGGCAACGTTGCTGTTAGTGCCGTTTATTGTCCTGGGACGAAATAGTTTCATGTTTATGAGTGGACTTCACACCAGAAAAGCATCTGAAGAAAGTGAATCGTTCTACGTACCAGCCCCTGCAAAGACGAATTCGCCGAAATAGTTACTTGTCCTCAGTTTCTTGAAAGCAACCCTGCTCATGTTACACACGCACTTCTTGTGACTCCTTAGTCACAGTCATGCACATGTGTGAGCTTCCTGTGACTTCCTACCTAATTTCAGTGTGAAAGTAACATCGGTAGTGGCTCGGCATGGGGGAACACAAAGTGTATAGGACTAGGAGCATCTCCAAGAACATAAACATGCAACTGCTAAACACACACCATGTCAGGTATGTGATGAGAGAAATGAAGCGAATTTGCATGTCGCCCCCATTTCTTTAAAGGTGGACATGCAACAGAGTGAAACGGCGAATATTTTGTGTTAGTTGTTTTTGGCTATCTGGGTTCATGCCCGTTCACTACATTGCTGTTTTCAAACACTTTCAAGGTGGATGTGCAACAGTTTTCTGATGGCCAGCTGCTGGGTCTTGGAGCACATGCGCCTGGCGCACACTATGAGACCAGATGAGCTGTCTGAGGGGATCATAAACCAGAACAGAGTCACAAACTATGTTACAAACTGGAAAGCTAGTGAATAGGCACATCAACTACCTTTCCGGTTTGTAATGGAAAACAAGGAATGACCCCAAATATCCAACAGAAACTTACAACAAGAATCCTCTACTCCACCGAAATGGCACAACAGCACCATCACGAAAGTCTTTCCCAGCACTCGTAGCCAGACAGAGACCCAAAATAGAACCGTACAAACCAGAGCAGCTGTGGAAGGGGAGGGGCCACACCAGGGTCACCACTGTCTTCTCTTTTGTTCTGTGGCGGAGGAGCAACAGGGGGAGCAGGGCGTGAGAAGGTGGTTTGATATGGGTCGTTCCAGGTAGAGTTGTTTGCGATCCCTGTGCGGTATGCAAGCATCTTGTCGACCACATCGTTCTGTAGAGCAGGGAAAACTGCCTCCTTGCACGCATCCTGCATGCAAGAGTTGAGATTGAGCAGGGATTGCAAGTCCTCAAGTAGTGAGTGCTCTTGACAGCATGCCCAATGCATGGCACCCGTGCAGTCAATGGTGGATAGATCAGCTGTTTTGAAGACGCAGACATGCAATATGCTGTGTGTGTATGTGTGTGTGGTGCCCACTCAATACTTGTGCAGAACAATTTAATCAACTTAACCAAACCATTCCGTAGGGGAACTCTTAGAGAGAGGACATCGAAAAGCTCATGGACAACAGAACAGGTGATCATGCTTCGACCCCTTGATCTTGACTAACACAACCCCTTACCATTGTTCACTGTTGGTCTTGTTGATACCTGCCATCAAAACTCATAAGAGTGATTCCAAAGAAATTGAGGACAGCGGCATGTAAGGAGAATGTTCTCACCTCTTCAGTGATGGAGCGGCACTTGTTGTGCAGATTGCGCCAGGCGGTGGCGGCAGGCATCCAGGCGGGCAGTGACTCAGCTGCATGTGTGAGGCGGTCCTGCCACGGCAGCTGCTTGGGGTCGAGGAACTGTGACAGGTGGCCGTAGCATTGTGCAGCCTCGATAGTCTGCAAGTTTGAGTTGTAGAGGTCCTGGATCACTGGAAGCTTGCTGCCCCTGCATGTGAGCATCTCCATGGTTGAAAGTCGAGGCAGCGAGCATACCCTTTACATTGTGTGCTGTAGCATGGACCTTGTTTGCAGCCCGGAAAAATAGTTCAAGGGCTTAAACCCAAAAAGGCACAGCAACAAAAAGAGATTAACTTCAACTTCACTGGAGAGAAACATGGTACATTACAGTCACGTTATCTCGTATCACGATGTCCATACGCAAGCTTGTTGGTTCAGGGCAACTCCGAGATAACATATCGAATTTTGACTATTTCCGGCTGTTGTGTGCAAACGTTATTCGAACATGTTCGGTCGAGCACAAATGAACAAGGTGCGAATTACCTTGACTGTGCTGCTGTTGGGAGATGTGAACAGAGACCATGCAGCACGAATGTGTGTTTGTTGCGAAGGGTGGGCTGTTAACAGCTGCACATGCACTAAACTATCATAGCGTAGAGAACAAAGCAAACGAACCTACGATACTGGAAGCAAGCAATACGCATGAATAAGAATAAAAAGAAACACTTTGGGCCCAGTAGCTTCGAAGATAAGTGTGATATGAACGCAGTTTGGTGTACAAAATGCTCTATGGTACATGACGAGATATCAGGAAACCTATCAAGGTGATGGACGTGCTTTGGGATATCGTCGATGATGCCTTCAGTGTCTCTGCAGACTGTCCTCTTGCCCCCATCCGGGCCTGAGTGTGCAGAGTAAAGCAGCCCCTGCTGGTACTCTGGCAGCGCATTGTAGATCACCTCCTGTATATCTGGCCCAACCACTTCATTCTTGCAGTACCTGCACAAGCACCCTCATCTCTGTGTGAGCCTATTGCAGGCTTCAGCTCTACAACAAGTCACAATGCTCAGAAGATGGGACGATGCTCACAAGTGGGGATGATGCTTACAAGAAGATATGATGCTTAGAAGAGGAGACGATGCTTACAGGAAGAGACAATGCTCATAAGAGCACACGATGCTCGCAAGTGGAGATCATGACCATAAGAGGAGTCGATGCTTCCTTGTGAAGCTTTTGTGGAGCTCTGCGGCTGCGTACGTGTGACATGATGTGTGGTTAGGAACAACACAAATATTCAAAGAGAAGGTGAACGGAATGAGGGAGAAAGTTCTGCAGGTGTCAAGTATTTGTTAAGCAATATCAAGAGTGTGGCAAGCTGCATCCGCACCTGCCCATGATGTCCTTTGCATCTGCAGCTGTGCCTGCAAACGTGAGGGCACCAAACCATGAGGTACCTTGCGCCGCAGATTTGTATCCTGGCTTGTAGGTGAAAGGCCAAATGGCTTTATCTGCAAATCAGTGTCAAGGATCGAGTTTGTAGAGAGCAGATGCATTCCCTTTTGCGTCTCTAAACCTGTACATCGAACACAGACATCTAGACGTGGGTAGAAAGTACCAAGAGGTGAGTTGAAGGCTTCTGGGATGGGCTTGAGCGTGGCAGTGTGCTGGTTCAAAATGGTACCAATGAGGTCAATGTCACTGCTGCTTGGGCAAGCCTGCACACAAAGCAAGCCAGTTGCGCATGATCACCCTTGTATGTACATGCAAAGTGTACATTCACTGGACGTATGCAGCTTCGGAATGGTTAAGAGTTGTAGAAGTAAGACAGCCAGACAACGTAGAGGATCATAACCAAGCAAAGGTTCTACACAGCACACCACTCCTGGAGCCTGAAGCCCCCGTGACGCATCCAGAGAAACATTCTGAGTTGCAGCAAGGTTGTGTATTGTCGCAGCAAGTAGTGGGCATCTGTAAGCATCAACTGCAAAGGCGCTCCTGAGAATGGGGAACCTTGGAGGAATCTCATACAAGGGCAACACAGGCCCATCCGGAACCCCTGTCAAGTGATAAATACTATCAGGTTTATAGTCATCCTCAACTCTCTGAAACATGTTCGCGACACATTGGTTGGCGCAGTTTGGAATGGAGCAGCCGAACGTCCAGGTGCAGGCCTGCATGAGTCGCCGATTGAACGTAGCAGTAGAGTGGAGAGCATTGGAATCATTTGCATAGTCATGGATATGAAGCGATTGTGTTTTGCACAGAGGAGGCTCAACATGGAGGGTTTATGAGTGTGCGTACCGGAGCTGCCAGAGACGCTTTTGTCAACCGTCCTATATCCCAGGGACATTCTGGTGCCCATGATCTATCGTGCCAGTAAAAATGGGTTCCTGGGCTGGCTGGTGGGCGCCAATTGTCTGTTCGTGACCAGTTTGGTGGCTCCACGAAGTACGTCTCTGCCACATGCTCCTGCTGTGCAAAGCCACACCTCGCGGACACAATTAATACAGCGGAAGCCAGCTGTATAAATGGGCTCGATCCTTCGACCGGAGAAGACCTGCAAACAATGGTACCATGACCACACACGCGCAAGAATGTGCACCTAGACAGTCGAAAACATGTAGACACAAAGTAGCATACACCAGCACTGAGGTGAAAGTCTCAAGCCATGATCTGTCTGCTTCATATGCTACGTGCCATGGCTTCACCAGTGCGCTGGCCAATTCAAGCTGCAAGTGGAACATGCATTTCTATGGAATCGCTCACCTGCTCCGTGCCTTGCTGGAAGGTCCCGATGGAGGCATCTCCATGTTGACGGACACGAATGTTCTCTTCATCTCTTCTTATCTGGTCTTGTGCAGCTTGATGCGCCAGAGAACTGCTTATAACTTCCGTTATTATTGGAAGTGGTTTAGGAGCTGTAGCTAGCGCTGCAGTATGGCAGTGATTATCTGAACAAAGCGATAGAGTAGCGCGATATTAGCCATCATTGATCATTTCTTGTCTCCTAACTTGGAACTGGTTCCAAGCTGGTCGCAATGGTTCACTTTGTGATGCATTCACGAACCCTCCTGCACCCTGTGACATCAGCCACTGTGATGAGTCAGCAGGTCGCAACACTGCCAAGCCTCGTCCTCCGAAGCCCTACGGTAACGGCGGCAGAAAATGGTCACCTTCACGTAATCATAATCAAAATGTATTGGCTCAGGCTACGTGTGCTATGCCCTTGCACTGGTACCTTGACCTGGCCAGAGTTCGTTTCTTCGGACTTCTGAGCCGGGTGCTCACAGGGCGCCTGATGGTGTCCCCTTGACCTGATTGCATGAGTTTCCCATTGTGGCGTTCAGGCCGAAGCTAAAACCGAGTGGCTTTTTATTATATTTTTGTGCGCAGTCCAAACTTTTTACAAACCGGAAAGGTAGTAAATAGGCATGAACCCAATTAGCCAAAATCAACTAACACAAAACATCCACCACTTCACTCGAA
>JAUMHD010004055.1:0-14396 GCA_032359135.1 Ulvella scutata
CGAAAGTGCCATGGCAAGTTTTACACTCCAAGAAAACGTTCTGACGATCGTGATCTAGAACGACGGACACGCAGCGCAAATACCCAGCATTGCCATTTGCTTTGGCATCACACACAGCATTGAAATACTTGTCAAGGGTGTTACAGACTTTCTTTCTGCCAACAAGTGACCAGTAAGCAGAACCCGCCTTGCACGCAGGCATTATAGCAGCCAACAATTCAATCTATCAACATAACAAAGACCTCCGTAACAAACTGACGACAATATGTGCATGAAGAGCATCGAGGGCCCTTAAACTGCACATGTTACATGACAGCCCGTTGAGAAAGGCGCCAAAATGACCTTTTCTTATCCACTCGAGATTGCGAGGTATCGGTCCAGATCTATAGGCAGATTTTTGGCACCGATATATCGGTAGATTTATCGGGTACCGATATATCGATAGATTTATCGCCTATCGGTAGTTGCACAAGCCTAATGTACTTGAGTGATGTGATCCTTTTCCTTTCTGCCACACTTTTCACATGAAAGTGGCTGCTGGCTTTCGTAGAAGTGCACGTTCAAACGAGCACAGCATGTCGTTGAGAACCACAGTTCGAGACATAGAAAGTACTCTAAGTTTAGACAATTTGAGACATATTCCAGGCGCTCGCGTGGAATGGTGCGTTGTGCTGGGAGCCTTTCTCTGGACCAAGTGCTAGTCTGGCGATCCAAAAGTGTCAAGTACACGCAGCGGTTGACTTGCAATAAACCACGAACGACATGCAATACTTCAAACTATAAATATTGATGTTCCAGCAACAGTTGAAGCTCGGTGGGTGAAGGCTTCGAGATATCAGCATCGTGCCATACACCAAGCTGAAAACACGACAGGCGTCGAAACGAAGAGCACGAAACGTACAGAGCCAAGCCAAATCACTTCACTATGATAATGTGTGCTTAAGTTTGTAATCAGCGTGCAAGCAGGTTCGGGGAACGGCAGAAACGTCAAAATAGCAGGAATAATCATATATAGTAGTAGATGTAGATATATAGATGATCTAGATATATAATAGAAGAGTTTGACGGAAACGAATATATGTGACGGGAGGTAACGTAAAGACTGGCCTGTGAGTATGTAATCAGTGGTCTTTCTGACAGGATGTGTACGTAACCAACAGGCAGTGTACTCGAAATAATGTGGGAGTCTGGTTCTCGGGCCTGAGGTTCGTGGGCCACCACATTCCAGGGGATACTGGAAATATTCCACCACGTTTTACTATCTGGTGTCACAGACTGCACAGCTCCCTGAATATTCACTTCATCAATGATGATGCTGGTCGTGTGAAGTGTAAGAAGGTGGCTGCCATGGATAGCGATCTGGATGCAGTCAGAGATGACGCTGTCGGTGCGCATTCCTGTTTCTGTTGCTGTGTAGTCATCACACTGCACGTTGCATCTTGATGAGGTATATTACTTGCGCATAGGCCGCTGAATCGTCAGGCGTGCAGATGCAAGGCAACTTACGGATGAGAACCCTCCTGCCTGCAAAAACAGCCGAACTTGCACGTCGATTGTTCTCAGCATGGATGATATCGGCATTCACGCCCGCATTCCGCGTCGACCATTCAAACCTCGTGCGTACATTCGACGTTTTGGGCATGAAGCCGCCAGGTCGAGAAGAACTGATATCGTCGCACCTGCACAAGCTATACGACAGCGCTTTGAAAGACGTAACAAGCTCTCTGAAGCTTCGGAAGTACGCGTCTGCAACTACGGATGGCTGGAAGAGTCGCTCAGCTGAGTAGGGTGCCCCACTTGTGTGCACCAGCATCCTCACTCCAGACGGGCACTGTTCTGGAAGGTGTGCGCCTTTCATACCATTCTCTCTCGTTATATTTGTATGTTTAGCATGCGTTGCAGAGCGGTTCAAATATGTGGCAATGTCTATGGTTACCTGCATCGCATTGAGTACGTATTCTTGTGCGATCACATCTTAAGGACGCATCTGTGCAGATGATTAATGCTAGAGTAACTTCAAAGATGGGAAGTGGACCATGGAGGAGCATAGGCTGGTGATTGAGGAAGTACACACAGCCACTGACTGCTGAACCGAAAGCATTGGCTTTGTCATGGATTCAGCAGCACCCAGCCTCAAGGCATACAAGCTGATGGACGAGGAGTGCTGCAGCCGTTCCTACACTGGAGATGACACACTGTTTGGTCCCCTCATTCTGCTGCAGTGCGCTGCGCACACGTTGTCTTTGCTGCTGAAAGACATTACCAAGTTGCTTCCTTGGGTGTCAGCCACATACAAGGCAGCAGCCTCAGTGTCCAAAGCGTTGCACAATACTGCCAAGCTGCATGAGTTTGGTGCATCAGAGTGTATGGCCCAGGGTGTGAAGCCCGTCGCTCTTGCTTCGTACTGTGAGTAGGGCTGCAAATTACAGTTGACAAAAGCTGAGTTAACGCTTGATTACAGAGCTGTAACTACACCACAATTTCTTGTAAATTACAGGAGTCCAAAAATGGCTAATTATCATGGAATGACAATTTTAATCTCTGTAATTGACGATTCAACGTTCAAAATTAACGCCTGATTACAATTATTCTCAGTTGTTGTAACAGGTCTATGCTGGCCCAATGATCGCATATTTGTTCCCCTGTTGGCCCGAACAACCACATGTTCATGATTTCTGTGATGCAAAGCGGATGGTGCATCAACTTGGCGCATGGTCCCACCACAACCTTAGGACAGCCTGTACAGGCAGTCACTATGTTGGGACTTCAATCGTTGTACAGACCCATGTTAAAAGAGTAACCATCTGCAACCATCCAATAGTTTCTGTTCATTGGGACCGTGTGGTTGAGGTGAATGTGCGGCGGAACTTGTCATTGCATGTTGCATGTTGCAAGCTGCATGAAGAATGTGAGTTGCCCCAGGATCAGAATGCGTGGCATTCAACAAACTTGGATGAAAGACGGCGCACTTGACAGACCCGTGGTGAGGTGAGACTGCATCGAGTTGAACATGCGAGTAATATTGGAACACTGCAAGTTCTAGGAAAGGCTGTGACCATGGCATCTTGCCTTTTCTTACTGCAACAACATATCATTGAACATAATGGCGAGGGCTCATCGGCCGGTCTGATGGCAGCCATGGAACTAGTTGGACTGGACGGCCTGTGGGCAAGCTGATTACAATTACAACGCAAGTGTAATTCGACATGAAATTACAGTATGTTCAAATCAACTATTACCCCATTTCTGAGTTAACGCGTAATTACAACAATATAATTTGCTGTACTTGCACTGTACTTGCACTGTAATTTGTAATTTGCAGCCCTAGTTATGAAGGACTCCAATCTGGAAGTATCTGATTCGAACCGCGAATGGCAGCACAGTTGTGTCCAGGGATGGGCAATCACGCGAGATCGTGAAAAAAGAGTAATTGATCACGCATGACTTGACTTTTTCGTGATTCGTGATATCACGGAATCACGCCTCAGTGATCGAACTGTTTAGTGATAAATGATGTTCGTGATTTTGCAATATTGCAGTAGCGCAGAGTGCATGTGAGCATATATCTAACCTCTGAGTATCCTGTGGGTGCTTGCATTGTCTCTTGTTATCAGATCATAGCCCTGTGTTTTCAGTATGCCCGTCAAGAGGTGCGTAAATCCTGTGCTGGACCACTTCGAATGAAGGGGGGTATTCGAAATAACAGCCCCGTACCCCATATCCCCGTATCCCAGCTCTTCTCAACAAAATAACTTAAGGGTGGGTATTCGAGTATACATCCCCGTGGCTCCGTAGCTCAGATCTTCAACTCAAAAACCCTCAAGGTGGGGTATTGAATTTCAGCCCAGTATCCCCGTAGCCCAGCTCTTCACAACAAAATAACTCAAGGGGGGGTATTGAATTGCAGCCCCGTATCCCCGAAGCCCAGCTCTTCAACTAAGAATAACTCAAGGGGGATATTCAAGATGACGTCCCCGTAGCCCCGTAGCCCAGCCCTTCAACCCAAAATAACTCAAAGGGGGGGTATTCAAGATGACGTCGCCGTAGCCCCGTAGCTCCGTAGCCCAGCCTTTCAACTCAAAATAACTCCAAGGGGGTATTCAAGATGACAGCCCCGTAGCCCCATAGACCAGCTGTCAAATTCAAAATAATATATTCGCCAAGTGGTACGTCTGGCAAGTAGAATATTGATACTTGTAAGTACTGTGGATCAAAATGAGAGTGATCTAGGGAAAGAGTGGAATCATTAGTGATGATGAAGGAAACGCCTGTGTGTCAATATGCAATGGACCATACGAATGCAATCCACCTCAGTGAAATGTCACAACTAATAGTTGATGGCCATGCTTAGGGCTGAAAATTACAAATAACTGTGCAATTACAAGAAACTTTCAGCAAATTTTAGTGCTGTAATTACGCGTTAATTCGAAAATGGGGTATTCATTGATTTTGATTATATTGTAATTTAAAGTCGAATTACACTTGCGCTGTAATTGTAATCAGCTTGCCCACAGGCAGTCCAGTCCATTTCGTTCCACGGCTGCCATCGCAACGGCAGGTGAGCCCTCTCCGTTCTGTTCACTGCTTTGCTGTTGCAGTAACAAAAGGAAATATGTCATGGTGACAGCCTTTCCTAGAATCTGAAGTGTTGCAATATTACTCTCTGCAGTCTCACTGTGTATACCTCACCACGGATCTGTCAAATGCACCATCTTTCATCTGAGTTTCCTGAATGCCACGCATTCTGATCCTGAGGCAACTCATATTCTGCAACATGCAACATGCAATGACAAGTTCCACCGCACATCCACCTCAACCACAATGGCCCAATGAATAAAGCCCATTGGATTGTTGCAGATGGTTACTCTTTCAACATGGGTCTGTACAACGGTTGAAGTCCCAACATAGTGACTGTTTGTACAGGCTGTCGTAAGGTTGTAGTTGCAACAGGAGCCAAGTTGGTGCACAGTCCGGTTTGCATCACAGAAACTATGAACAATTTGGTTGTTCGGGGCCACAGGGGCACACATATGCGGATCATTGGGCCAGCATAGACCTGTTACACGAAAACAAAATAATAATCAGGCGATAATTTTGATCGTTCAATCGTCAATTACAGAGATAAACATATTTGTTTTTGTGAATACATGATAATAAGCCATTTTTGGACTCCTGCAATTTACAAGAAATTGTGGTGTAATTACAGCTCTGTAATTACTCTTTAATTCAACTGTTGCCAACTGCAATTTGCAGCCCTATTCATACCAGACAAGGATACCAGGAACACCTTTTGAGTCAAGCTTGGTTCCGGGCATAGGTTTGGCATCGTTGACAAGGCACAAGGAACCTAGCGGGCGAAGATGGTTCAGATATGGTGCGGGATGCGAGAACAAACGCGTATTCGGTATGAATGTGGTGGGCAGGATATTGCGAACCGCACAGGCGGTACGGATGATTAAGATCCAGTCCATGGGTCGGATCCGAGCATCAAGCAACATTGCTCGTGTCATCTCAATCAGAGTAAAGATTCATCAATCAGAAGCTTCCCGGACCACATTTTCGTTCCTCACGAATACTTTCGTAAAAAATGGCAGGCGTCTATTGAGCGAGTTAGCGCATTTCTGCCGGATTCATACATGTGCTCCACCGTCCTTCATCACCCATCCTTCGAGCCCTGGCTGATCGAAGGGTACTTCCTAAGTTCATGTTCCGGCAGAAACTGTGGGCCTCTGACTCATATTTGACGTTGGCTTGGCTAGACTGAGTTCTTGACATAATTTTCACTGTCGTGCACACAATATCTCGAACGAACACTCAGCAGCACTCACTTGATCATTCCAAAAAAGCCCAAGGTACGTTCGAGGTACGCTACATGTGCTGCAGTGCTGTCTGTCAAAATTGAGAAGTCGGACATTTCAAACTGAGGCCTGCCCCTCCCCCCGTCTGAGTTCTGAGTTTCGACGTCCAGATTCGAGTTCTTGCGTAGTTTTGCTACTGACCGCACGGTTACGCACGCTAAAAATATTGATCAAACCTCAATCTAGTACCCTTGTAGTGGTGTTTAAGCTTTACTACGTGTTGTTTGGCACGTTCTGAGAACTTGACTCGGCCAGCAAGTGTGGGTCTGAACCCTTACAGCAATGTTCCGCCCGTTCAACCTTAACGGCACATTGGAATTATGCCACCAGTGTTCTCCAAAAGTCTTGAAAATTACCCGGACTGAGTCCGGGGAACCCGGGGAAGTTTCGAAATGTGGACAATGCCAAAGAGGGCCCGGGGACCTCCCAGCTCCAGACTCCAGCGTGTGGGAGGCAGCAGACCTGGATGTGGCACCAGTGGCACCTGCACAACACGCACAATTGTTCAGGCACGGCTCCAAGCCGACGGTGGGGCAGAAAGCACACTCAAGCTGGTGAAACCCCTGGCAGAGGATGTGCCCTATCCGGCCCTTTGCACATCTATGAAATTTCAAAGCTGGTCTGGAATACCGCCCGGACTTTCCGGCGAGTTGTAGAGCACTGGCTGCCACTCGTCTGATGACATTTGAAAATGTTCGTCTGATATTCGCTCAAGACAATCCGACTCGTGGATGCAGCCACGAACAGAACGAGCCCGTTTACCTGGCGCGGCAGCCGCGCCCGCAGCCCCGGCCGCCAACATCACATCATTTCATTTCATTCCTCGCCGACCGGCGCCGCTTCCGCACCTTCCCCCACAGCACATACGAACAACACCACCGCACTCTCCCCCTCCGAGACCGCGAATGTGGCGCCCACATCCAAGCCCCGACCCACAGCCGCCTGGGTTTCGCCCCAGATATGATCCCAACGCTGCTATTCGCTGTTTCTGTCGTAAGCCTGGACACACGAAGTATCACTGTCCAAATCCTCGCTGTGTTAGTAGCCATCCACCCGTACCAAGCAATTTTCATCCTTACGGCTATGACCCGTTGGATTATGATGCCTATTATGATTCCCATGAAGCTGCGTATGCTGCATACGCCTACTCCATTGACCCCTACTACGCCCATGATTCGCATCCAAGGCAATCCATGCAGATCCCTATTCCTATCCAGCCGAATCTCACTATGCAGATCCGCCAACCTCAGATCCCCCCCCCCCCCCCCGCCTTCCGAAGCCAACTTGTTGTCAACTCGAACACACGCATGCGGCTCTGGCTGATGATCCGACGTTGCATGACACCTTCGCGAACTGTTTCATGCTGTCCCATCATCCACTGTCGGCGCCCGGAATTTGACATGTGCACCACACATACCAGCAGCTGCAAGCTCACCCATGCCACCCTTGTACGGAATGGATAGTTGACAGTGGCGCCAGCGGATCTGCCACTCAAGATGCCAACTTGCGTACCAACCTTCGCCCCTAACACATCTACGTGTTGAAGAAGAAGACGGCTGATGATACGGCGCTCTCTGATACGGCTCAAGGTGACCTGCGGTCGCCACCGCATGGGTGTGCCAACATCTTTACCAACATTTTAATCGTACCTGGTTTGGCCTGTAATCTACACTCCGTATCATTCTCTTCAAAGCGTGGGGTCCATTTCAACTCCAAGTTGTCACGGCTACACCTCACCTGGCGACTTCTTTCACGGGAGAACGTCTTTTGCCAGTTAAGCTATCCGCCAGCATGTATATGCGATCCTTGCCGTCTGTTGCGCCAGTGGTGGCTCAGGGTGCGGCATATCTCTGCTGATGTTCTCACATGGCATCGGGCCGTAGGCCATCCATCCGGAAGCCGTATGCAAGAGCTTCAACGCCTGGGACTGTTACTTCCGTATCCCAACAGTGAATACGTGTGGCGCATGCACGCAGGCAAAACTTTTATCACCCTGCCACCCACCCTCCACATATTGCCAAACAACCGGGCGAAATGATCGATCATTATCCAGATGGATGTCATGCCTATCCCCGTGCAATCACGTGATGGGCAAAAATATGTTATCACTGCCCGTGATGATTTCTCAAGTATTGCGCTGCTGGAGTGCATCATCACCAAAGCTGATGCCCGAACCAGCTTGATGCGGATGATCGCCTGAATAGAGCGCCAGAGTCGCTCCAAACTGAAGGTGCAGCGCTGAGTTTATTGCTGACCTTTCCGTGTACTGTTCCACCAACAGCATCGATCGACAATTTTCACCTACTTTCGTGCCGCAATGTAATGGTGACGCAGAGCGCCTTTACCGAGTCCAGTTGACCCTCTCTCTCTCTCTCTCTCGCGCGCGCGCGCGCGCTGACTCCTGGCGAACGGGAGGAGGTCGTGAACCGGGTGGTGCAGCTGAAGGCAACAGACGACGCCGAACGGCTGCGAGAGCCAAGGACGCTCAGAACTACCAGCGAGCAGCGAGGGAATTCCAGCAGTTCTTGAACAGTTGGGGGAAACTGTGGGAAGCCGCTACTCCAGCGGATGTGCTGGTGTACGTGGCGGTGTGGGTGCCCAGTGGGCAGATGGGTAACGCGGACTGAACCATCCACGATGAGGGGTCACGTGTCTGACCTGTGTCGAGTCTTTGAGTTTGTAGAAGTGGAAGCCATTCGGATAAAACGTTGCAGATTGGTAATCCAGCGCGGGCAACAGTTGTGTGCGAGACGGTGGACCGGTATGCGCGCTGGGTACACGTGGCCGGTGTGCCCCTCGCAACGCGCCCACGGTGTGCCGGGAAGATGCGGCAGACCTCGTTGGGGCGGCAGGGTGCAGAGGGCCTGGCGCGGGTGGGTCAGCGACGCAGGGGGATAGTGCAGAGTCGAAATCGGTTGATATTGGTGTGGCAGTGCGCGAGCAGTCACGCGTGCAGGACTTGAAGCTCACTTGTTGGAAAGTAAGGTGGGTAGCCGGGGAAGGTTGGTGTCAGCTGCATGGGGGTCGGGAGAGGAAGTGAAGGAGGTATATGTCAGCCCTCAGCAGTTCAAGAACAGTGGTAGCAGTCGGCCCGGCACTGTTCATTTTGTAGCAGGCTGGAGCAGGAGTTGTGCCCCGTGGTGGTTCTGCATCGCTGGTGGGTACAGGTGGCACGAGTGAGTGTGCGACCGGGCTGATATTATGTTCTGATCGGACCACGGTCGCCCCAGCTGGGGAGCGGGCAACGCTGACGTCTGCAGGGTACGGTAACCAGTTCAAGCAGCTGGCGGAAGGGGAAGGGCACAGTGCCAGCCAGGCCCATCGGATGCGTGGGGGCAGGTTACAGGATGAAGACAAGGGTGCATGCTCTGAGGGGAACCTTCTGAAGCTGGGGGGCCTGTCTACGACGCAGGTGTTACAGTATTACCCAGATCCTGCTCGGCACTTGCCGGTGTGTGGCACGGAGTAGGGGCATGTCAGGTTACCAGAACACAACAAGGGACATGAGTGGTATACTCCAACCCCCAACAGTCGTTCGTAGATGCGCTTCCGATGGGACCACCATGTGAGCGTGTGGCCCAGTCAACACGATAACCTGTGTCCATGCAGCAGCGGTTTGTATGCTGGTGAGTCACTGCGGGGTGAACCAGCAGGGTCTCTGGGTAGTACCAGGATCGCGTCAGCTCTTTCTAATTGAATCTTGTATGCTACAGCAAGAGCCTGGGATGGCGGGGGGAAAACCCAGCTGAGCGGTTTGGTGGGTAAACCCCGACCAGTGTGGGGCCACTGTGTCCAAGGTTGCCGCAGGCCGTTCACTCCCGCGCAGGAACCGTGAAAACTTTCGCTGACGTAGACTGAACACATATGCGCTGTGCTGCTCGCAAAGCAATCGATATCGGGGTGGTGTTAGATGGGGTCGAACACCAGTATGCGGAAAAATGTGCAAGAGAAGCGGCAGTCAACGGGGTCGGGTCGTTTGGACTGTAAATCAGCGTATTGGTGAACCTGGTGCGATTGGGAACCCACACGACCTCAAGCATGATGTCACAATCCCATACCAGCAGGTAGCGGTCTTTGACTGCGGCGAAGACGTGACTCCTCGCATGTTCACGCAGGCTGCGCATGCAGTTTGGGAATAAGTCCACAGCTGAACGTGATGGACACCATGGAGGTTGCCAGACCGACGCACCTCGCGCAGGGCGGCGAGGAACTCGGTTACGTCGCGGGCGGTACTTGAGAAGTCGTTCGATGCGGTGGCAAGGATTTGAGCCTGCGAAAATGGCACAGACAATTCCCACCTATTGGCAGCGCTGGGCAGAAAGGCCCCGACAGCGAGTTCACTGGTATCAGCAGCCACGCGAAGGTGACCTGAAGGTGGTGGCAAGGCTGGGAGAGAAATTTAACGGCTAGCGATGTGAATTTTTACTGCTTTCAGCTGGTCCCGCCCGCGTCCATTTAGTCGTAAAAAATGTTGAGACCAGAAATCGAGAAATTGGCGATCGTCGGTATCAAGCGTGGGGGCCTCCTCTGAGGAGTAGCGTAGCCATCGCCTGAGCAGTGGCGCCATGGGGACTGCACGGGAGAAGGAAGCGATTATACCGAGGGTAGAGCGCCTGGCGCCGGTATCATGCAGTTGAAGGCCTCGTCGGGTCAACTGGAGGAAGCGGACCAGTTTTCGTTGTGGCGCGAGGAACCGGCGGTTCAGGAAATCACCTGTAAATCCCAGGAACAGTTGCTGTTGCTATGGTTTGATTTCGCATTTGTCCCAGGCGTGCACAAAGCTAAGGGGTGCCTGAAGGAACACGACATCCCGATATTGCGTGCGCATGACGTGTGCATGGTGCGCAACGTTGGCACCATCGTCCACCATGTCGGTCATGCGGAAACCCCAACTCCGTGGAGCTGAATTGACACAGTTCATGATGCGTGTGAACACATACGGGGATTGGCTGAGACCTAAGGGCAGACACGTCAAACAGGGTAGGTTGCCCTCGAGCTGGAAACCAATCTAGGGCCACAATGACTGTGCGAGGGACACGTGGTGATACCCCGCGCGCAGGTCCCTGGTAACCAAGAGGTCAGAGGGTAAGGCGTAGTCGGCGATGTCCTGCACGCACTCGTACGAAAAGGGTAGGTACGCGAGCCACAGGTTGACTGGTTGAGGGTCGAGGATGAGGCGACGCTTGCCTTGTGATTTCAGGGCAACGCACAGTGCAAGAACTATCCAGGGGCCGGAGTTGGGGAACGGCCCCTGTATGACAGAACCCTGGCGCATGTTCATGTGGATCTTCGAATGTTCTGGTGGGAATCGATTGGGGAGGACCATCGACGGGGGCAATGATTGTGACAGTCATGACTGCACATCCTAAGGAGATATGCCAGTCTGGCGAAGCGCTGCTTGCACTCCGGTGAGCTTCTTGGCGTGAATGGGCTCTAGTTGCTTGGCAGGGCAGTCAATGTGACAGAAGACGCCTGCAAGCCCAGTGGTCACCCAGGTGAGGGGATCATGCGAAGGAGAGCGGCAGCGCATGTGTTGGTGCAGGAGGGTTCACAGGGGGGCGTAGGCGGTGTGCTGCCCAGCCCGCATCGCAGCTTCGGAGCTTAAGCCGCGATGCACGTGGTGTGCGTAGGCGTGTTCAGATTCAAGTGGGCTACGCGATTGCCGGGTGATGAGCTGTTTCAGGACAGCCTCCCACTGGTGAAGATCCACCGCTGGCTAGTAGTGGGGCAAGGCAAGCTGCAGTGCCTCCTAGCAGCTCGAGGACGGGTGAAGCTGCAAGAGGGAGGTATTACGGTGTGTGATGTCCGGGTGGGGTGGCCCTGGCAGTTCGATGTGCCAGTTGGACGGAAAGTGAAAGGCCACTGCACGACGGAGAGCGGGTGCGGGCAAGCAAAAATATGGTTAAACGAAGTGGCAAGACGACATGGTCAAGATTGTTGCAAGCGCATCTTCATTCGGGCACTCACTTGGAGATAGACCAGTCCCGAACCCCAAGTGGGTGGCTAGGGACTGTGCCCACAACGCCAAAACACACAATTTAATACATCCCTCACAACGCTATCCTGTCCCAACGCTTCATCGCATAAGTGGCATGCACAACTTGTGGCATTCGCAACGGTCTACCCACCCAACACGCAATTGAAACAAAATCTACTCTGAACACACGGGTCAATGTAATCAGCAGGCGCCCGGTTTGCGACCGCATGTGTTCAGTGGCGGACACCTGAACGAGGAGGCCAGGTGGGGGGCGGAGCCCCGCGCTTGTTGTCACAACATATAGTGACCAACCCGAGTTCCACCATTGCGCAAACCTTCCACCCAACAGCATTCAATACTATGATAACGAGTTCGTAGCTCTTTTCCGCGCTCGATTTGGTGGCCGAACGGCTGCTTTCCCTTGAGCGTGCACGACTTAAACGGATTCAGCTTCAATTCACAGCGCATCCCAGCCACGAGACAGCTTGAGTGCACAGTATCGCCGAAGCTAGGAAGCACAAGTTACAAACTGTACGTAGCTCATATTTCGGTTGAACAATGTACAGGAAGGTACATAGCAAGGATGGTATCACCTAGTAATAATAGAGTCTAAGATCAAGCACTTGTTGCATGGACAATACTCCGTAGTCTTCTACACTAAGTGCATGATTTTACACTTGCTGGTCGATAGCGCCCACGGATCACAGGCATGATCGCTTGCAAAGCGATGAGCCTCCGTGCGTTGTAGATCCGGCACTATATGTTAATAATTGTTTGTGTACATCGGACAACCCAGTACTGCTTACAAGCTACTCGATTGACTGTGGCGTCCATCTGTTGCCGGGAGGCGTCCTGCTGCTTGCATGACTTTGACGCATTCAGCTGTGGCGCACACTATGCTGGCGATCGACAGAATCCTGCATCCATACTGCAAATCAACTGCGTATGGCCCATCTTGCGTTATAGCAGGGATCGATTCGGAGAATGCTGAGTTGGATTGCCTGGTCCATCTTGCACCGCAACAGACGTGTTCAATCCCTTGAATAGCTTGCGACGTATGTAGACGCAAATTAGTTCAAGACAGAAAACACTTGCGTGCAGAATGCTATCGCGCGAAGAATGTGTCCAGGCACACAGCATGTTACAGCAAGCTCACACATACACACACACCCTCAAGTATAACTGCACTCTAGGTATGCCCTGCTTTCCTGGCAATCTTCCCTGGCAATCTTCGCAGAAAATTGCTTAGGCTGCATCCTGCCTTGCTGGTAAACATGTGCCTGGGATGGCTGCAAGATGCTCTCAGCACTTGCCTGCTTGCGCTTGACTGAGATGCCAGCTGCACGGTCACTGCACGACTTCATGCGTGCCTCAGATGGCTGATTCACATTTGACTTCCTGTTCTCGCACAACACAATTCTGTCCTGCATAGCTGCATCCAGGCGCAGCTTCTCCTCAGCACTTCCATCATGGATGACCTGAACTTCCTTGATGAACTGGGATACAAATGGTACCAATGCTCGCCTGTCTGATGTTGTGCAATTCTGCAGTAACGCCCTCACCTTGTCAATCCCATTGATCACACCAGGTAGCTGTACCTTGGAAGGAGATACCTGAATGTGTGATTCTTGTGCAGGGGCGAGTGCAGTAAATGATGGGGGCTGGGCACTGGCTGAGACTTGCAGCAGGCCAGCGGATGGAGAGACTAAATTCACAGGAGGCTGTACGCTGGCGGTGCAAGCCTGCACTTCCACACAAGAAGTGCTAGCCTGCGCTTGCTGTTGGGGCTCTGGTAATGGTACGTCGCTGCAGTCTGTAGCCTCAACTGAGACAGCCTCAGCTTCCATGCGCAGCAGCTGGTCGGTCAGAGGCTTGAGACCTTCTGGCCCCACACCACAGCCCCTTACTGTCCCGAACGCAGGACCGAGCATAGACAGTGCAGCATTGCACACAGTGTGCAACCCCAAATCCCAGAATCGAAAGAGAACAGCCAGCATGTGGTGAATGCAAAAGAATCCTTGCCTACCTTCATAGCAAGAACATGCAGAATGAACTTGTAGGAAGTTCTGAAGGTGGTAGCATGTATTCCCTGCAGGTAACTTGACTGTTGCGTTCTTTCCACACTCAGATAGCTCCTCGAGGTCTGCGATGGTGCATTCATCCTCTGCGCACATCATTTCTGCAGCCTTCAGAGCCACTGATGTGGCCTTCCTCTCACGCCGGGTATTGTGTACATAGCCTGCATACACAGTTGCTTTCCATGATCTTGGTACGCTTGAAGTAATTAGTTTATAGGATTGAATCAATGAAAATTAATTGGAGTAAGTACAATTAATTTGAATGAACATCTTAGAAGTAAGCCACACCAGAGTCACGATCGCTCTTCTTCTTCTTGATTGCATCTAGAACAGTGATGCGTAGATGGTACATCAATTGATCCAGGCTCCACGAGTGTTTGCAAAAACCCATGGAGTTCAGTATCTCCTCCTTTGCAACGCTGTGGAAGCCTTCGCACACACCTGTTGTCCTTTGACCAGACAGATCAGAAAACATCATCACAC